>CM053784.1:368419146-368674146 GCA_028749045.1 Cupressus sempervirens | reverse complement strand
TGGTCATGATTATCTATGGATGCTTTTCTGTTGACTCATGGAGATTTGATGTTTATATTGTGGATTATATTTTGGTATTTTGTGATATATGATTCCATGAGCTTAGGGTAGGTTATCTACTTGTAGTGACGGAAGTGGCTTGCAATGGGTGTAGGGGCCCTAAGTGGTTGCTAGGGTAACTCATTGTAAGTTGTCTTAATAAGTGAAAACACTCACACCTAATACTGACTTAATGAACCTAAAAAGATAAAAAAAATTGTTCTTGCTCAGGTCATGAGTGCTAGTATAGACTAGGATGGGAGTAGAGAGAACACTTGGTTGCGACCTTGCATTTCGTAGTATGCCTCATCTATATGAGAGGATACTAGTGGCCACACAGGGATCACTAGGGGGCTAGGGTCTATTGGGAGACTACCAAGGTAACTCTAGCATGATCTGTGCAATGACACTTTCTCACTTGCATAGTAGGTTTCCTACATGTCTTTGTTGTGCATCTAGGATTAGATGTCGATTTGTGATTGGAACCCTTGAGTTAGTATACTTTTAGGATTCCTAAACTTAGAGAGTATTTATGCTATGTGATTTTGATAACCTATTTGGGACTTGAGATTATCTCCTGAGCATGGTGGGAGTGGACCATTTAGGTACCATGTGATCGGTTGGTAGTGCTTTATCACTCTTATCATTTGAGATCCATTTGAGACATCGTAGCTGATGCATTCTTGATTATGATGGTGGACATGTACCGTTATATTGATGATTTGTATATGTTAGATGATGTTATCTTATGCTTTACTTTACATGTTAGATTACTTTTTCATATAATGTAGTATGATTTAGGAGTGACATTCCTACTATGTTAATACCGATGATCTCCTCAGTGATTTAGAATGTTATGCATAGGGGGATGGCTAGGACCCATGATGGTCTAATGATGCTATTTACGGTTGGGAGGAACCATGCACTTAGTTAATTATGTTGTGATAAATGGTTATCTTTTAAGATGAATGTTATATCTTTTATGATGATGATGTATCATGTATGATATGTGGTTTCATTTATGTTATTGCATCATGGACTAGAATTAGTAGGATGATGTACTTTATTTACACGGATGTATATTCTTTTAAGTGTACCATACCCTGTGACATGTATAGTGGATGATTGAGCATTCAGAAATGTAATTGATGAACATTGGAATTTTCATTATTATTTCATGTGGATGTTTTATTAGATGGATTCATTAATAGTTAATTTAGATGTAATTCAACATTAAGGGATCCATAAAGAATGAAACCTGTTATGTGGGTATGTTTATGTTTACTTTCAATTGGACATTGCTATTGCTTTTGCTACTATGTTATGAATGGTTTTACTTTCATGATAATAAAAAAAATGCTACCAAACTTAGTAAAATTTTAGGTTAGTTCTTTGGATCTCTTGGTGGGGCATTACATTTTAAATGTATTGAATAAATATGGGTTTAAAGATTACATAGCATTTGAATATGAAAAAGAACTCCACCAACTTCAATTGATAATATTCTTTGTTGGAATCAAATTAGACTAGTTTCTTAATCTAATTAGGAATATTAGAGATAATTCTGTATAGAATTTAAGATCATCAGTACCCTTTAGAGATAGTGTGCACTTATGATCAATCACACAATAGAGAACTTGAATATAAACCCTAGTTCATTTGTTTTTAACTTAAATCTTGGAAGAGAAATTGAATATAAAATGTAGTACTTGTGAGTTTCAAATACCAGGGTAATATATTGAATTTTAATCAATCAATGACAACATAAATCTAGGAAGTTGATTTGTTAGTTATAAAACTTAAATCTTGGAAGAGAAATCGAATATAAAACACAATGTTTGTGGGTTTCAACTACTAGAGTAATATATTGAATTGTGATCAATCAACAACAACATAAATATAGGAGGACAATTTTTTAGTTATAAATGTAAAATAAATATGCACAATTCTTAAGAGAAATAAAGTTTTTTTTCCAACTTCAAAAAGTGTAAAATATAGGGTGGTTGATTGTAATATCCACTCAAAACATGCAAAATTATTTGATTTTGTGCTATGCCCTAGTTTGTGTATATTTTGATGTACATAATAATATATCAGTATATGAGCTCATCATATTAGGGTCCTAGTATGTCTTCTTATAGTAAATGGAGAAGTGCTACAAAGCTTTAGACCCTTTTAAAATTATTTAACTAAACTAATTATAACTATTCATAATATGTTCAATTTGAATCTTCATATTCCTCAAGGGAGAAGGCCATGATGCATATTGATATCATTAAGGTATGCACATTCACTTGACTGTTCTTCTCACTCAACCAACATTTGTGCAATTGCAACCCCATATTCTTCTAGCTCAAGCATATGATATCCAGTTGTGTACCTTGCATAATTCTTCTCAAGGTCTCACATGGCTTGCTACATACTACTAGTGAAGTCAAACTAGTCACTTTATTCAATAGAGATTTTAGGCTATGTCACTAGCTTGGGATCTTGGCCTGCTAGATGCTCTTATATAGGAAAACCCATATTGTACTTGATGTGATCCTACAACTTGAAGAATTTTTCAAAGAATGCACACTAGAACCTTGCCTGTACATTTACCTTCTAATGACACCTTAATGAAATAGTTGCATTTAATATCCCATTAACTCAAATATTCCATTGATGACATTCCACACATGTTTGGTTGCATATATCAAATATTTATGTCATTTCTAATTTAAATTTTGTAAAATTTGCCTTGTACTTCTCAAAATATTCTAACAATTATCATTTTTCATTTTTGCAAGCTTATCTATCTCCCTCTTCTAAAATTTTGATGATAATTAAAGCACTGTGAATCCTTTTTTCCATTTCAAGACGCATTTCAAAAAACTCCTTTAATTTGGCAAAAAATCAACATTTTCCATTGAAATATTTGCACACTCCCCAAAACCTCAAAAATTGCTAATTCGCAAAGCCAAAATCAACATTCCTTGTGAAGTCCCCAAAACTTGTTATTTCATAAGCTCTTTTGTACTCTTGAGCCCAAATTATGAGTTCACATGGCCCATAGGAAACCTTCATAGAAATAACGATAATCACATTTGTTGGAAGACTGGGGAGATTGTTAGAAGATTGGTTGGAAGCATGAATAAGGATGATATTCCTATGGGAGAGTACTATGAATATGTTACTATGATGATATGTTACATCACTAGTACAAAAACAACAATATATGACTAAATAAACTATTAAAAATTGTAGATATATGATTGATTTTGATAATGTGACCAATGGTAGTTTATTGCCAGACATTTATCTTGCAACCAAATTTATGACTAAACTATTTTAATCATTGATTTGGTCATTGATTTGGTTGTCTATTGTGTTTACCTAGTAGTTTGTTTGGTAGTTTATTTAGTAATTTTGGTAGTTTATTTGATAGTTTATTTGACATTTGATTTGGTAGTATATTTGGTAGCATATTTGATAGTTTATTAAGTAGTATATTTGATTTTTTGGGTAGTTTACTTAGTAATTTAATTGGTAGTTTATTTAATCATTAATTTAATCAATAATAGGGCATGATGGAATTGAACCACCATCCTCCTACTTGTAAAGCAAGTGCTCTTCCATTGAGCTAATACCCTTTAAAGAATAGTGATATTGTTAAATGCATAATATAAAGATCAAGAGATTATTTTCATTGTCAAATTGATTCATGTGACTTGTTCCCCTTATTATAATAAAGTTGTGGAACAAGAAAAAGGACCTTGATTTGTGCAAACAAAGGAAAAAATAACGTCAATTTTTTTTGGATGACAATTTACTGTTGTTTCAAGTTCTTGATTTTTATGTTTCTTATAGGAGTTGGTTTATGTGTAGCTTCATCTAATATATAACATAAATGTATTTTCCTCTAGGAGAGGAAAACATATTTATGACTATATAACAATAAGTACCTTAAACAACTTAAATGCAATGCTTTGAATTGAACTCCTATATGCATTGCACCATTTTTTTCCACTATAAATTTTCTAATTAATTAAAAGTTACTAAAAATCAATCAAAAATTTTCTTTAATGGTTCAATAAATCAACTAAAATATTGTTTGGCTTGAGCATCCATAGTAATAATATAAGCATTTTATTCTTAGCCACTTGAACATGAAAACTTTGTCCATACACTTGTTTCTTGATAAAGCCTTAGTGCATCATCATTTATTCTTTGAGGTGTTCATGCTACATGAATAACTGAATTGTTTTCAATTAAGGAAACAATGTCCCATTGTTGAAATATAAAGTGTCATCATGAGATATTATAGGTTGCAATACATTATGTATACTCATTGCCAAAAGGAGGGAAATAGCTATTTAAATTATACTCACTGCCAAAAGGAGGGAAATAGTTATAAGCATTTAAATGATATATCACAAAAAAATCCAAATCATATTCATCATTCAAGAGCTATAGATACAAAATAGTATTGACCATAAGTACTATGAAAATAGATAAATATTTTCATGGGAATTTCCACATTTATCAATAGCCTCCACCTGTCTTAGACACCTACCATGAAAGACTACGTACACAATCTTCAAAACAAACATGCTCCTTATATTCATCAAGATTCTTCAAAGCTTTTTGAACATCAAGAACCAAGAAATAAAAGGTTCAAAGCAAGGCAACCTTTCTTTATTCAAAAAATAGGAGTTACAAGACCATCTAATATATATTTCATTAGAAGTACTCCAAAAGGTAAGTTCTCATTGTAGAGATATTCAAGATCCACAACAATAATAAGCATCCACAACCAATATCAAAAATTACAAAGCCTACAATTTGTAGATGTTACAGCCTAGAAACTAAGCAGGTTGCTAAAGAGAAGCAGAGTAAAACATTTTATTTTCAAAGCCCATTTTCAGTTTCAAAATAACAAAAAGTAAGAATTAACCATTGCTCTTATAACTTGTATTTCTCACAACCAAACTAGAGATTAATAGAGAATATCAGAGATATATAGTTTGGTATATAAATAAAGAGATATATTGTTGAATTATAGGTGTGCAATTATTATTATTTCCTTAGTTCGAATGGTATACCCACCATCTCCTTGATACTGTATTCTTTTTATCATTCCATTCATTCATTTTATCCAGTCTCCAATATATAATCGCTCCTAAAGTAATTATTCAGAAATTCCTTATTCACTTTCCAAGCTACTCCTGACAATATCTCTATGTTGACATGTTTGAAGGATTGTTGCTTTAATAGATTGCCTTCAATTTCCACGGTTTGCTTAAGACATAACAACATTTCTATGTTATCTTTTCATAGATTTCCCCTTGGCACTATATGTGTTTCCAGAACTCTATGGTCTTCTAGATTTGCAAATTGATTATCTCTATCAAAATCACTTCTCAGGGATGGTGATGGAAACTCTCAATTCTACTACTATTTAAATCCAAGTCACTTCTCAGGGATGGTGATGCAAACTCTCAATTCTGCTGCTATTTAAATACAAGTAACAAAGATTGTCATATACTATGTGAACTTTAATTGCTTCATGTAACAAATGCAAGTCAGGGTTCAAAATGAGTGAACTAGCTCTTTTATGGTGCATATTCAATAGAGCCTTGTTTGTTGCAATAGTAAAATTAGGGTTCTAAACTAGTTTACCAACATACATCTTTTCTATTGCTTTGTACACATAGCATGGTTTGAAAGTTTCTCTTTGGGGTATAGGGGTTTTAAAAATGCATGTAAATGGTAACAACATCAGTTTATCAAAACTTGTGGGAATTAAAACTAATTAATCCAATAGTGCATAAAGCCAAAAATTTGGAAATAAGACACTATTGCCAAAGTAAAGATTAATACCAAATAACTGATTGAAAATATTAGTACTTTCCATTATAAGGTAGGGACTAATAATCACCACAAGAGAGAGGCATTGATAACTAATAACTAATCAATGCAAATACCCACACATCAATAGAAAACAAATCACTGAATTCTCTAATGTTCAAAAGGTAGAATAAACTATCATAAATGCACAAACAAAAAAAAATTAACTTCTTCCAATTTTCAAGAAGGCAACTTGTAGTAATGAATTTTAAGAATATAAGATTTAACATGCATTTGATCAAAAAATGTAAAATCAAGCCAAACTGAAACTATTAGAAACCTTCCAAAATGTCTTTGCTATTTAAGCTAATAGTTATGTATATCCAAGCACAAATCTATAGAATACAATGATAAAATACTCCAATATAGAAAATAGAAGAAGTCTGTTATGATGTGCTCACTGTCAAGTGTACAAAAGAATAAATATGATAATCTAATTAATTTCCATTGCTACTTAGTTTGTGATAGCAAACTAAGCTTCCCACCATATATAATATTTATTGTTTATAAATATTCTGACATGGATGATCTAAAAAGAACAACAAATCCAATATGTACCTGATCATAATGACTTGTGGCATAAAGAAGATTTGCTTTGCCTAGTTTTCTTGTCACTTCAAGAGTTAACTTGGGCCCTTCTCCCCTTTCGCATCCACTCTTTTTACTCTGCAACACATAGAATATGATTAGAAAATTTGATAAATGTGAAACAAGAAAGAAAGAAAAGTCCTTATTGGAATAAACCTCACCAATTGTATGCTCAAACATTTGTCCACTCAAAAAGTTTCATAAGTTATTTTAAAGTTACAGATTTTATTTGCCTGAAGATTCAGTTTTATTCACAAAATCAAGCACACTAGATTTAAATGGATGTATTTAGATTAGAACACACCTTTCTTTTTTGTTCTTTCCGTCCTAAAACAAAATTTTCTCCCTACAAAATTTCATCCATGATGGCACCAAAGAGGTCATTTTGCATAGCTTTTTTCGTAAGATCATTGCTGTCATCAACAAAAATCAATTCAAGTTACTATTCTTGTTTGGTCAAAGACTCAAAACAATTCACAATAGGATTTTAGAAGCTAAAGTGTCTGCGGATAAAAAATCTTACTTAAAAGAACTATGCACAATTTTTTTATGCCCAAAAGTATAACTTTTGAACTGTAACCCAGCTATTATGACACATCAAATTTATTTAAACCAAAATTAACTTGCATACAAAGAGACTGAGAAAAAAACTTGTACATTGTTTCATTTGTGTATATACAATCTATTCCTCCCAACAAAATGTCTCTTAATAGAGCAACAGATTGAGATTTGGGAGACAAATGTCCTCTACTTCCATGAATTAGAACTATCAGGAAAGGAATTCAGAGATTGGATTCCCAAAAACTTAATCATAATGTGGAACTATAGAAATATCAATGGCCTCTTCATAGCCAGTACAAATTGGATGGATTGTTAGATTCAGAGAGACAAGGTGCACGTGAATCTGGTCCTAATGAATATCTATACTTCAAACTTGCCAGTTCAGAAACAAACTATCAGTACTCTCTTCAAAGGTAGAATGTTTCGATGTATTTTTGCAAAAAAAGAATATAATCATCCAACTATTTTCCCCCCAACATAGAAAACTATCTTAATCTCTTAACCACAATTATCGAAGCATTTTCAATACTTTCCCTATACATAGTCCTCAAATCTTCCCTTCATCAGCAACTCTGCAGAAGAATGGAGCAATTTCTCTAGTCCAAAGTGGACCCATCAAAGAACAAAAGCTTGCTAGCATCAAGACTATCATACAAAGCATAACCTGATGTCTTTTTTATGCTTCTTGACTTAGTTACCCCATTATCCCACACATTTTCATTGGAAAAAAAATTCATGGTATTGGAAGAATTTTTGCCTTTGTTAATCATACAATCTTGGCATTTTGTGAATAATGAATTAGAGAGAAATACAAGTGACTATCAGTTCTTGTTCTGAAAGAAAATACATGTGCTAGTCCACCCATAAAAACATTTTAGGAAAGAAGACGAAAATGGTCTCTAAATTTATTTAGTTTCAAGAGGGAAAGACCGAAGAGTTCCCTACAGTTCAGCACTGGTCTACATGCATAGAATTTGTTGGTTTAAGAACAGACAGGACAACCCTTACAATTTAATAATGGTGTGTGAGCATACACAACTACTACCTCCATATTCATTTTATAGGTCCAGAACTATAGTTAACATTTTTCTTTGCAAAGAAGAACCTGCAGCTTAATATTATTCTTCAATATGGACTACCATCTGTAACCTTTATCATGATATTGCTATCAGGATTTTAACTATATAGTTTTTGAATCAAACTCATTAACCCATGCTAAAAACTTGAATTAGGTGGATTTATTAATCTTCAATGGGTTTTTCTTATGCAAACTTTTAACATTTTAGAAAGGAAAGTTGGGGTATCAAGAATCCATCAACTGTATACTAATATTAACAATGGGTTTGCCTAGTACCATCTACAACTAGATTATGATAGATGATGATTAACAATAACTTAATTTATTCTTTAAGACAAATGTTATTGAGTAACTAGCATCTATTTATTAATTGGGAATAAAATATAATTATGGTCTCAGCTTCCAATAAATGAGTTTTTATAAGTTCAAATAGACCACAGTAATACTCGAACTCGATTACATATACAAAAGCTATACATACCACTTGAGTCTCATCTTCTTCCAGGAAATCATTGACCTTTGCAGTAGTTTTCCTATGATCTTGGTGTTCGGTACAAACATTCCTCTGAACCATGGTTGATTGTCAGCTAAACTTTTGCAGCACACATACTGTCAAATTTACATTAAAAATATTAGCAAAAGTGCATGATGAGAAAATTTGAGTAGGAAACATTAAAAATATGTTGAACTTGAAGTTGCTCATTTTACCTTGATCTTTTTGCCAATATTCCTATTGCTACGCTTCTTCCTATACCTATGGAGTCATTCCTTCCGTTCTTCCATAGAGCATTGGCAAATCTTAAATTCCCGATCTTCAAAAATTGAGCTAGTGGATTCCAAAGGCCTAGGAGATCCATGGACTAACTTCATAGAACCAAAGCAACTCCTTAGAATGTTCCAAACAACCACCATAAAGCTAGTGCAAAAAAATCCCATGCAGCCTAGCATGCATAAGATGATATAAATGGCAGTATCTGTTGCATGAGCTAGTACACATTTACAAATTTTACTATCAAGTTCCTTGTTGTAAATTAAAAAGATGAACTAACTCTGCTACAATTTCTAGAGTCTAAAACTATCTTGCATCAAGAGTAAAATTTTCTAGAAAATACTTGGAAAATAGGATACAACCTCATTTTGTTTATTACTTATATAAATGCAAGGACCTAAAAACTAGGGGAAAAATGCAATAGTTCCATGGTAGGAATTTATAATTCCTTTATTTTCCTTAATACCAAGATAAATACCTCTACCTGGTGGACTTTCTCAGGGGATTAGAAACTATAGTAACAAGAAATCCATAAATAAGATTAATTTAATAACTCAATAATAAGCATACCATGCAAATTTAACTTTACCAGATGCCATTAGGTTTACCTTGATGTCTCTTGTGCTGTGGACATGCCTCATTGGCATAGATGTAGGCCTCATACCCATTCCTTAAAATTCAAAGAATTGGAGGTTTAGTTTTCCTTCCATTATTGGGTAATGAGCAGGAGAAGATTGATGATACTGAAAAGTCTGATTAATTGGAGGATAGGAAAATAACTGACTCAGCTCATGGTTGCTCGAGCTTCTCTGCATCTTAGGTACATTCTAAATGTATGTGGCCATCGAAGAATATAGATTCCTAGATACAAGAGTGTCCTCCAAGCTTGATATTGCATGGTCAATGGAATCACTTGCTCTCTTTGTTGTAGGACAAATATTGAGGCTTTTAGAGACAAGCACCTCTTTTGAAATTAAAGCTTCTCACATCTCTGAATCCCTTAGTTGAAAAACCCGATGAGCCCTGCATTGGTGTAGCAATTAAAGAAGATTTTCTCCCTGTTGCTAGATTTTCCTCGAAGCCTAATAGAGGGAAACTGATGGAGTCTGGACTGATCTAGAAATAAAACCAAGGTTTTGAAAGATGGATTCAACATTTAAATTCACAAAACCTTCAACAATATTTTTCACATCAGTAGACAAATCGAGGAAACTCGACATTGAAGTGGAAATTAAAGAAGACAAATTCTGAGCTGCAAGAGTTTCGCCTGAAGCTAATACAGAATGACTGATGGGATTATCTATTTCATTAGCCTAGAAAGAAAATTAGGGCTTTGACAAATTGATATAGGTTTGGAATTCAATAAATTTTCAATTGAGCAGATAGTTCTATTTGAAAGAGAGTTTTGATCCAAAATATACACGAGACAGGCATAACAATTGCTCTGAAGCTGTAGAAAAGGGTGTCGTGGATGATAAGTATGAAATAGACCAAAATATTGACATACAAGCCTCTTGCATGAAGGGAAAGAAGCTCTAATTACCAGCTATTGGTTTTCACTCAAGGAATGAGAAGCCCAAGACTTTAGAATGTCAATCGCTTGCAACAATTCTAACTTCATAACTGTTACCTTGTTTTTCGCTTCTTCTCTAGCATTGAAACCTGTGAAAGTGTTGATCTGCAAATTGTAACTGTCGATCACCTTGGTCAATTAAAAAAGGAAAAATATAAAATTGAACATTAGCTGAAGGTAGTCGAGCATTGTTTGGGTGTAGAAAAAAACATTAATAAGAATTTAATGGTGAAGCCTTTCCAATAGTTTCCTGCGTTGGCAGAAACTAATAAGACCTTAAAAAATACCCCATCAATCTACCCTATGGTTATTTTGCACAGCCTGCAATCATGGAATTCTATTATAATATGTTTATATGGACATTTTGTCAAATAGTTCACATGCTTCTTGTATACTTTCACATTTTAAATGCACGACAATCAAGACACTTGCAATATCGATATCTAACAAAAGTCCACTCTTAATTATTTATCCATGGATGTCTGGAACCTTCCCTAAAGCTCCCATTTTGTCACAAGCATGAAAGGATGCTGAAAAAGAATATGCAGTTTGCTTGTAAACCTTATTGCATTTGGTTATGGAATTATATCAATATCGCAATCATAATAAAGTTGTCCATTTGGCCCCCTTTCGATGGACAACACTGTTGGAACTTTATATAATATCCTGCAAATTTACATCAGAGGGTGACAAATATTCAAAACCACATCCATTAGGGATAGGCTTCAAAACCCAATGAGGAAAGGAATATACTATTTTGACTCAGCCTTTCGCATGGGATTGTAAAAAAAAATGCATGTACCCTTTGTGCTCTTTTCCACTTTTGAGATGAAGTTCTGTTTCCAATCACCAGAACAATATAACTATACACAATTGGTGGCATTGGCTACTAGTCCATAGTATTTGAAAAACCCCTCTTGAATCTCCCCTTCCATGGATTACTGCCTATTTAACACTGTAATGTAAATGGGGGCTACTGCTGCAAATAACCCATTGTACTTTGTTAGAAGCTCTGTTTACCTCTCCTATGCATGAATGACAAGTTTTGTAGGTAATTTTTTGATGCCCAAATTGTTTTGAATATTTCTGGGATTAATCTTGATGCAAGAGAAAGTGATCCGGCAAAGCGATGTCACCACCATGGAATTGGTCTGTGAATTTGACATAACATATTCTTGCTATATGATTTTTTTATCATCTGCTAAGATTTTGAATAACTATTACCCCAATTTTTCTTGATTTATGGGGTATTGCAAAGTTCAGAAGCTCATTCGCATGCAAAGGGCAAAGTCAATTTGTAAGTTTGAAAAAAAAATGAGGTTTATTATAATTAATTTTAGATTTTAATTAAATTAGTAATTATAATAAATAATATATTTTGAGTTTGTCATATTTCTTTTTTTTTTTTCATTCAACATTATTAAAATGCATTAGTTTTCTATTTTAGATAATTAAAATAATAATTTATGTTTTTAAAGAAAAATATTAATCTTGACTTAAATATGTCAAATTTTGAAAATGACAAATTAGATGAATATCACAATTTTTTAATATGGAACTTTTGAAGTACTTCATTCCTAAAGATTATGAATATGAACCTTTATAAATACAAAATATTTAATAATGTTTTCTAGTATTGATTATGTCAAGTATTTTAAGTCAACATTTTGGATTACACTCTATGATCCATCATAAAGATAACAATAACGACAATAAAGCTCAAAAAGATCAACTGTAGATCTTACTATCTAAAAAGAGAAAGATAAGAAGAGAAGAGGGGAGGTGTAAGAGGATTGAGAAGAAGATATGGAAGAGAGGGTCAAACCAACAAGGGAAAGGAAAGGAAGTCCAAAGGGAAACAACATAATTAAAATAATTAATTAGTTAATTAATTAAACTAAACTAAGAGGGACAAAGAAATGAAAAATAAAATTTATTAAAAAATAAAAAATAAAAGATAAATGTCCATAAATATATATAAGTACATATCTTAAAAGCTAATGTTGAGATCACATCCTTAGTTAAGTTATGTCTGAGGTCAACCTTCTTCTCATTTCAAGGTGTAATTTATGAATATGTTGATGGAGGTAGCCATGGGTTCCCCACTCTCCTCGATCATTGCTAACTTGTTCATGGAACACTTTGAAGAGAATGCTTTGCATTCTTTCTCGCTCAAGCTAAAGTGGTGGAAAAGATACGTGGATAACACCAATGTGTGTTGGCTCCATGGTAAAAAAAGAACACCTCGACAACTTAGCTCCTTACATTAAATTCATGAAGAAGATTGAGTCTAACAACCAATTATCTTTCCTTAATATTTTTCTCATCAAAAATTAGATGGGTCTCTTGGTTGGTGGGTGTTCCACAAATCTACCCACACTAATCATTCTTTTCATTCCTCTTCTCATCACCAACCTAGTTAAAAGATTGGCATTCTTAAATCTCTCACCATGAGAGACTACTATATATGTGATGATGACTACATTAATGATGAGGTTTTTCCATCTTTGCAACATCTTCAGATTAAACGAGTGCTCTAACAAGAAAATTTATAAGGCTCTCAATCAAATGAGGCTCTAATTCCATTCTTATCCTAAGCTTTTTCATCCTCATGTCATTGTGGCCTCTTCCCTTCCTTACATTGAGGGTGTTTTCTAAAAAACTTCCAAGATCCTTCACAAGAAAGGTCTTCATTGTACCTTCAAGTCTTTCTCATCTTCTTCCATAACATATATATTGTGAGGAAATCTTGGGGTATCATACTTTCTCTTCTCAAACCTTCTTACAACATTGAACATTCTCTTATTGGTTAGATACTTTGGAATAATATGGTACATAGTATACTATCTATTCGGGGGCACCATGTTTGCTGAGATAATTTATTGTAAACTTACATAAAGCTTCACCATTAGGTGTAAGTAAAAGAGCCCTATGTATTTGATGGTCATGGGCATTTTTTCCCTTAGAAATTTTGATATTTTTCTCTAAACAAATCTCTATGGGTTGTATGCATAATATGAACATTGATTTTATTTAAATTATGTTTATTACTAAATATTCTTATAATTTTATTAATAAATATAATTTAGATCATTTTTTTAAATTATTATTATATTAATTTATCTCAAGATTTAATATTTATCAAATAGTGATTCTTTCTATTTACAAAATATGAAAATATATTAAATATAATGATAATAAAATAATGTTATATTGTATAAAGATAATTATAATTTACTACAAGATATTAATGTGATTAATAGAAATTATATGTAAAGATTATAAAATACTTAGTTGATAATTAATATTTTTTGTTGTAGACATAGACTTGGAGTTTTCTTTTAAGTGCATGGAGATTTTTTTCTTCAAGAGTTCAAAGATAGATTTTGAGGAGTTTGAGTGCAGATTGGGATGATTCTAAGTTCATTGCTAGTTAAATGTTAGTTGAGAAGATATTTAAGGAAGTTAACTCATAATGATATATTATTAATAGGACAATAAATCCATCGATGAGTAATAAAATTATAAAAAATAGTTTTCAAATGATATTTATATGATAATGAAAAAATTCACTGATCATTCATTTAGTCATTTGTTTAGGTGACTATTTATTAGTGACCACTTTTTTAGTCATTTATTTGATCATTAATTTAGCCACTTATATTTTCTAACCTTGTCATTTTACCTAATGACCAAATTGGTCATTTATTTAGTCTCTTGTACCTATAAATTGCAAAAAACTACTACAATTTGGTCACTTATAATAATGTGACTAAAAGTTTGAGTCACATAGTCATTTATTTACCAAAATTCTACTAGTGCAGTCATGACTGAGTTTGTCATTGATGTCAATATAGCAGTTTTCTATGGTGTTTGACAGAAGAACAATAGAAAGATCAAGATGGTATGGATGGCAAGTTAAGCATTATAACCACCCAAAGTCATGGGAGACACTTCTAAGTATCTAGTGTATGAAATTACCATCAAATAAAGAAAGGATAAGTCTAGAAGAAGTTATGTAATTTTTGGTGATGTCTTTTCTGAGATAGAGTTTATAGAAGCATGTTCTGGTAAAGTTGTTATATCTCTTAGAAAAGTTGATATCTTGAGGATCAAGGTTGATGAAATGGAGAAGAAATATTGAGGATGATGTGGCTAAGCTAACTCATCATAATATTGCATTTATGAAAATCTATTCAATTTGCAAGGCAGAAGATTTATGTTATCACTCAGTGCAATGTGTTTTTAATGTGGTCCTATAATAATTAATTGAGAAGGTCCAATAGCTGACTCAAGGAATTTTTTTATGGACTCAATATAAAGGAAAGACATTTTCATTTATCATGTAATAATAATGAGATGGCTTTATGATTGATGATAAGCACCAAAGAGTGCAAAATGTGAAGTTGAGTAGAGTAGTTTAGAAGTGAAGGAAACTTCATTGCTGAGGTTTTGCTGAGTGATATGAGGTTTGATATTTGGATCCAAGGTTTGTGACATAGTCTAGAAGGTCTAATAGTAATTAGTCTAGTTGAGAAGACACGTGAGAAAGGAAGATAACAATAAATTACATGTTTGATCGGTGATCTCTTCTTGTAGTTGAAATTGCATGTTTGGGCAGTGGGCTCATCTTGCATACATTATACTACAACTTCTAATAGGGTTGGTACAACTCCTAATAGGATTAGAACCTCCTAATAAGGATTCAAAGTCTCCTAATAGAGACTCAATGTACTAAATGTTGTAATAGACTCCTAATAGGGTCTCTTCTCGAACAAGGAATATTTATATTAGTACATCATCTTGTGGGCATCATTCCCACCAGGGTTTTCCCTCTGATCAAGGGTTTCTTTAGTCAACATATCTCATGCAATTATCTATGATAATTTTATTATGGTTGTTATTTACTTTGGTTGAATGGTTAAGTTTTTTTAAAGAAGATAAATGTTTTAATAATTGGATAATTGATTCACCCCCAACCCCCCTCCTAGCTAGTTATATTAGTGGAATATTGTTTCTAATAATTGGTATCAAAGCATCAAGTCCTTGAAAACATAGTTTAACAAATATGAGAGATCCATAGTAAAAATATTTAGAGAGGATGGTCCTACTTCTGACAGGAATTTTTTTGACACCCAAGTAATGGAAATTCTTGGTGAGTTATCAGATTTGTATAAAGAGTAGAGTATTGAATTTAGAGGTCTAGAATCCTTCTATTGTATACAAAGTAATAGTAGCACAAGTAAAGATAGATCCAAATTAGAAGAATACATAAAGATAGATGAAGGTATTAATCCATTTACAAAGAGAGAATTTGAAGGTATGAAAAATTTTGTTTGTTGGACATGTAAAGAGTTTGGTCACTTTTAAAGTAAATTTCTTAAGAGATTGAGAAAAGCTAGAAAGAGTCTACCTTCTAATAAAGTTGAAGAATTTAGAGAAAATATGGAAAGATCCTTGAAAAACTTTGTTGATGAGTCTAGATTGGTTAATGAAGAGAAAGTAACAGAAGAGACTATTATGGAAAGTGTAAATGTGTGAACTGATGAGAAACTTAGAATACAAGAGAGATTAGTTGATTACAATTATGATGATGATGATGTTACTAAGCCAAGCAATGATGAGGTATTTCTTGAAACTAACAATAAATTGCAGAATGAAAGGAGAGCCAAGGTAGGAACAAAGCTTGGAACCTTCAATAGAGCCAAGAGTTGAGATAGAAACTCCTACTTTAGGAAAGAACATGATAAAGAATCACCCATCTGAATAGATCATCGAAAGAAAAGACAAAGGTGTGATGACAAGAAATAGAATAAATGAAGAACTATTCTTAATATATTAAGTTAAGCCTAAGAATATAGATGAAGAGTGTAAAGATAATTATTGGAAACAAGCTATGAAATAATAATTGGATTAGATAGAAAAGAAAAAGACATGGGAATTGGTCCCCAGACCAATAGGCAAGAATGTGATATGAACTAAATGGATATTCAGGAACAAGATGAGTGAGCAAGGAGAAGTTGTAAGAAACAAAACAATATTTTAATTTAAATATTATTCACAAAGAAAATCAATAGATTATGAGGAGACTTATGCTCTAGTGGGTAGAATAGAAGCAGTAAGATTATTCGTAGCCTATGCAACAAAAAAGAAATTCAAAGTATATCAGATGGATGTCAAGTCAGCATTTTTGAATGGAGAACTTGAAGAAGAGTTATACATTGAGTAGTCTAAAGGATGTCATTTGATAGATGACAAGGAAATAGTATGTAGACTAAGGAAAGTATTTTATGGGTTGAAGCAAGCACCCAAAACCTAGTATGCAAGGTTGGACAAAAATTTGACAAAACTTGGATATAGCAAAGGTGTGGTAGATAGAAATCTGTATTGGAAATAAATTGATGATGGTTTGATTATTTTAGTAACATTTTTTGATCACTATTGAATACAATTGATCAATTGTGTGTTTTCTTTGATGTTACACAAATTTCATATCAGTTATTAGATAGAGTCTACTTAGCTCAGTTGATCACCAAAGCAAAAGATAGAGTCTACTAAGCTCAGATGGTTAGCAAAGTGAATTAAAAAGTCTACCAAGCATTTCTAGAAGTTACACTATGAAGATAGTCTCTACAAAGCTCACTCAGGCGCTAAAGGATTCTATGAAAAAAACCAGTTTCTACCAAGCTTGCAAGGTCAATGAAGGAAAATCAGTTCTTACCAAGTTTACTTAGTTTCCAAAGGATTTTACAAAGTTTGTAGTGTTTATCGAGCTTCACTTCGTTAACACTGGAAATTATTTCTGGAGTAGTGTTTACTAAGTAGGGTCAACCAATGGAAGATTTCATTATTTTGGGAAATAAAGTTTAATTGTTTCATGTAATGTTTGTAGTTGACTAATGAATTGTTTATTGGTAAATGTAATTGGTAAATGAGCCGAGTTGACAATCTATATTGTATAAATAATAGGTCAAGTTGTGAATTCAAAGGTATGGATGGATGAATGAATGAATATGCAAGTGAATTGATTGTGTAAAGATGAAGGTGTGAGAGAATTTTGAAGAAGGATCAGATATCCTTAAGGAGCAGCAGAGTTGTATCTGATTAGTGAGGATCTATCAAAGTAGAGCAAATATGTGTATGAGAAAAGTTTAGTTACATATCATTTAGGTCACTTCATTGTTACTTTTTCATCATTATAGCAGTGATTTCTAAATCTCCTAATAAAGTTGGTTTAATAGCCATTTTGTAAATCCTCTAAAAAGGTGGATAGTTCTACTAAATTGTTCTAAAGTCCTCTAGCAAGGCCACTCCTAGTAGGGTGATTAAATCCCCTAACAAGGTCACACCTAATAGTGTTTTTTGTAACCTTTAATAGGGTTGGCTCTGAACAGGGCTCACTTTAAAAGAGTGAAAATTGGTAACTAGTTACTTGGTCGTTTTTCCCATATTGGGTTTCCCTGTTAAATTTTGTGTCTCTTGTGTTCATGTTATTTCCTTTTGCATGCATGTTAATAATTGTGAATGCTTAAAGTTCAGTAATAAATTAATACATAGTTCATCTACTAAGTTAAAATTTTTTTTTGTGTGGCTACAGAGTGACAATAGTAACTAGTTATTTAAGACATCTAAGGGAATTGTTGATTTGTTTTTATGGTAACTAATACACCCCCCCCCCCCCCTCTCAATTACTCCATCTATATTTCCAACAATTGGTATTAGAGCTTATGGTGCTTGAAGGAAGGATTTCAAGGATCTAAGCTAAAGATTAGGATGTCTTACAAGAGGGAAATTCCAAGGCTTAATAGGGATAACTTTTCTGCATAGCAAGGTCTCATGGGACTCCATTTGGCTTCCATTGGAGATACAGGATTGAAATGAAATTTTATAGTGCTATGACTTTATTTACTATTTTTGTATGATTTTTTAATGAAAGGTGGTACCTAAATGTAAAATAGTGAAGTTCACTAAAACTTTAATAACTTTTAAATTATATGTTTTTTTCTTAAATTAATTTATATGTCATCAATCTACATACAATTATTTTGAGGTCAAAAAAAGAATTTATGAAAAAAGTGAAGTATTGATCAAATCATGGTGTCTGTACACAAGAGGTTTTCAAATTTACCTTTATAGCCAACTAATAATTATTACTAAAAAATATTCAATAAAAAATCAAGGAAAAAATATTATCATCAATCTTAAGTGTATCAAGTAACTTTCTTTAAAAGGATTTATGAAAATTCATTTATTTGTGTCAGATTATGGTGTCTATACATGAGTGTGGTATGGTCTTAAAACATGCATTTTGAAAAATTGGATTATAAAGATCCATACAAAAGAAAACATCTATCAAATGGGAACATAAATAAATTACATATTCAAAATGTAGATTCTGAATACTAAAAATTTTATTTTTGAAGTTTTTTTCTCTTCAATCTCTAAATGCCTCAAATTTTGACATCAATTGAGGAGAAATTTCAAAAATAGGAAAATTACTTCCACTTTTTGCCCAAAAGTGAAACCCAACTTCTTGGACTTACCCTTATATCTCTTAGTAGATTTGATATCTTGAGGATCGAGGTTGAGGACATGGAGAAGACATGTTGAGGATCTAATCTCACTCATCATAATATAGTTTACATACGGAAAGGTATTCAAGTTCCAAGGTGGAAGATTTATGTTATCGCTAAGTGTAATATGTTTTTAATGTGGTCCTATAATAATTAATTAAGAAGGTCTAATAAACTAATGTGTTTTTAATGTGAACTTATAATTCGTATTTTTGGGGAAAGGGACATTTGGTTTACCATCTTTCTGAGTGGTAGTATAAGGGAAATTTTGCAACCTATTCTATCTATTGAAATTTGACTGGCAAGGGACCTTATTTTTAGTGGGATTCCTATCATTCTTTACCTAAGGGATATTTAGTATCTTTATAGCATTTATAACTTGACTTACCTCACTAGGCTCTTGCTTCTTCCCACCTACACCCTTGTTATCCTCATTTCTATTTCCCTTATTTCCAAACAACCTAGAGTCATATCTATTATTTTCTAGCCTTCTCGAAATTCTCAAATTATTTCCACATTTATAACAATTTTGAAAGCATCTCTTAAAGTCCTAGGTTCTTTATCCCTAATTTGGTATGCAATTTTACCATCAAAAGCATTCAAATAAGTAATCAAACAGATCTTGTCATCAACTCATATGGCTTGCATGAGTTTATGCATTCTCTTTTGGAACCTATTATTAAATTTAGTGATAAATTCATTAGGTAACCTCTTAATATTATTGAATTCACTTAGAATATAGCTTTGGTTTCGCTTGTCACCATATTTCTCTTTGAAACAATACTCAATATCCTTCCAATCAAAAATAGATAATTCAGAAAGTCTTTTGAACCATTCTCTAGCATCTTTAGTTAATGACTAAACAAACAATTTCATAATAACATCTTCAGCCTCAACCTCATAATCACTCATCATATCAATAAAACTCCTCACATGGTCTTCACAAGTTATACCATTGTTCCTAGCAAATTTAGCCAACCTTTTCCTTATTTCTTGTGGGATGGGGTTAGGGTAACCAAGGATTCCATCAAAACATATTTTCTTATAGCCCTCTAATTGGACGGGCCTTCTTTGTAAATCAACCTTAGGATGATGGTCAATATATCTCCTAGTGTTACCTATAGTATTACTAGTACTATCATCACCAACCGATTTTTAAGATCTACTTTATGTGAAAATGAGGATAAGAAAGGAACAAGTACCTTAGTAGTATTTTGATTTGCATCATTAGATCCACCATCATCTTTAGGCATCACTACAGATTGTCTTCTAGCATTCTCCAAGAATTTGATCTTATTTTTTATCTTAGCTATGGCTACTTCATTTTTTGCAATTTGCAATCTCTTAACCAAAGCATCCTTTTATTTCCTTTTCTTCTCTAGCTCAATATCTAAAAGTGACATGGAATAATGGGGTTGGAAATATTAAAGATATGACAAGTTATTGAGAGGGGAGGGGTGAATCAATAACCTTAAAACTTTTTATTAATTTATGACACATCCATCTATACTACTGCATGCATTAGTTCTGAAACATTAAACAATCATTAAACAAGAGAACACAATATTTTGGTAACCTAGAAACCTTCCAAATAGAAAGTAAAACTGGGGTGGGGATGATACCCACAAAACTTCAATACTATAGTATAAAGTTGGCCTGTTAAGGCTTACATTGACCACTTTTGGTGATCTGCCCTGTTAGGAGCACAAAGGACTGCTAGGTCCACCTTGTTAGAGGATTTGTAAATATACAATGAAGTATGCACTCTGTTAGGAGATTTGTACAAAGATTGTTAAGTCTACCTTGTTAAAGGATTTAGAAAATTGATTCACCTATTAGGATGAAGTAGTGGATCTACTTGCAACTGATTGCTAATAAGATCCTTTATGAACTTGTCACCTCATGTGATGGATATAACTTTTTAGTCTCTGAATTGACCTTACTATCTTCCTTGAACTGCTGCTGATAATCTTTTGCATATACTTCAAATTACTTCACTATTCCTTTTTCATTCATTTCATCATATTTGATATATTACAATACATCTTACATATATACCTTTCAAATTTACAAAATCACAAGGTTGGTCAAAATATAAGTGAACAAATACATTAAAGAGTCGGCCCAACAATAAATAACTCAAGTCCATTGAATTGACTCGGTGACCTTCTGATACACGGCATCCACTGTATTACTCAACATCATCATGCACTTGGTAGAGGTGAAGACTTGGTTCATACTAATCACTCGATACAGTTCTAAACTCAATAACCATTGGTGACTCGGTAGATGTAGTGTCACTCGATAGATACTATATAGTGAGTTTAACTTGCTTCACTCAATAAACACTAAATCTCTCATTGCTCGGTTCGCACTAAATCTTCACGACACAAACTTACTACTTGGTAGACACTATGAAGTATGGTAGATACTGAGAAGCTTGGTAGACACTGTTGGACTTCACATTATCTATATTTTCTCGGTAGCCACTATCTGCTTAGTGTAAACTACTGAACTGCTAAGCTTACAAGATAACCACTGGATGCTTGGTATTCAGAATTGAGTAAGTGTTGACACTAATAAAAAATAATAATAATAATGAAAACAATCTCCCCCTTTGGCATTAGTGAAAAAAACACTTATGAATCAAAACTTATGTTAATTGACATTCTGATTTAATCTACTATTTACATATCTTACATATCTCCCCCATACATATTGCATGCATAGCTTTTATCTGTATAATGTCTCTCTTACTCCTTTTGCTTTCTTTTCCTATACAACTCATACTCCCAATGCCAACAATCTTATCTCCCCCTTTTTGACAATAATGCCAAAGAATGTATATACAATAAATTTAAATAGAGACACCAAAATGTGAGAGATATTTGGAGTGTACCTAGAGAATAAGAGATAATGTCTTATCCCAATTATCTTGCAAAATTTTGTAGGTGGAGAGAGCCACTTGAACTTCTATAGAAATTTCAATCATATGAGCAACTATTGAAAAAATTTTGTCATGAATCAATGTTTTTGAGTAGGCAATATGTCTCTACATTTGGTCTATGACTAGAAGAATCATATTCTAAATGTCAATTAGTGTAGACCTTATTATGTCTTCTTCTCTAAGTAACTCTACCTACATTTTGGACAAAAATTTCACCTTCATGTGATGAGATGAGCTTGAACTATGGTCAAGCTACAACTTTTGAGCACTTGTCTTCATTTCTGCATCAATCTTATTTAATTTTTCTTTGACCTCCTTAGTGTACTTGGTAACATCACAGAGCTTTCCAAAAAGTGATGTTACATTTGTAAATGCTTGCTCAAGGTTACTAAAAAATGAGGATAATTCAACCTACTTTATTGCAATGTGCTCAAGCACCTTATTGTCAAATTTCTTTTCTGCCTTTTCAATGAGTTTCTCTTGCCCAAAGGTATCCTCATTGAACTTATTTACAGCCTCTTCTAATTGTAACAAAATTTGTTGAGATGGATTAACATCAACACCAATGGCTTTAGTAATTATGTTTTTAGCATTTTCAATTATAGTATATTCTTTGTCCCTTTCTTCTATGAGTTGCTTCTGCCTTGCCTTTTTCTCTAAAAGCTGACTAACCATTCTCATTTCACTAGCTGAGGCAATGTCCAAATCTATCTTTGGAATAACTATTTCTTTATCCAGGTCTATGTATTCATCAATTTGCTTCCCAATAAGAAAAAGTTTTAGAGGAGTCTTAGGTTTTACTTCAGTGCTTACTTCGTTGGATTTGGAAACAGAGACAATAGTTGATGAGGTTAGACTAGCAGAAAAAACTTGAATTGGTGTAACTAGAGGAAAGCTAAGAGAAGTACCGACTATGCCCAAAATTGGTGTTCTTCCCAAAAATGATGTACCGATAGGTAATGTATAGGTTGGAATACTTACAATTGAAGAACTAACTGGAACAAAAATTGATGCAATTGGAGCTGCAAAAGAAATGATTGTAGAACATACTGATGATGTAGGAGTAGAGGGAGCTAACTCACTAGCTAAAGAGGTAATAGACAACTCAATAGATGAAGTGCTTGACACTTGTATTGTAGATACCTGGAGCTAGGAGGAGACTAGTGAAGATTGAGCAATTGATGTTGTCGTTGTGCTCACAATCTCACTACTAGAAGTTGTCTCCACAGATGCGATAGTATTTGGTGGAGTGTGAGGAAGAGTTGCAATTTCTTTGGCTACTATCCTAACTAGATCATCTTCATCCTTTTCTTCCTCCATTGCTTCTTCCTCCTTCTCCTCTTCTTCCTTCTCCTTCATCAATTCTTGCATATCTTCATTAGTTACTGTGACTAAGGGAGTATTATCATCTTCCTCATCCTCTTGGTCACTTTCATCATCCTTGATTTCTACAGGATCATCACTAGGCTTATATAGATGATAGATGCCCTTCTAGATGTTTTTCATATCATTAACAACATGTTTAATATCTTTAATTAAGATCAAACATGTATGGAATCTAATCATCATTCATCCTTCATTGTTCTTCATGGCTACCTTTATTTTTGCATTAGTAAGATTCGATAAAAGATTCTTCAAGGATTGTTCATATATGTCCTTTGCTATTTGAGTGGCTGACTCCCACCTCAGTTGTAGTCTTACCAATAGTTCTTTTGAGATTTGAGGGGCAATCTGGTCTGGTGAGTACTTCCATTTACCCATCTTGGTAAGTACCAATTCCTCAATCTGCATCTTCTCTGCATCAATTCTAGTTTCAAATTTAAAGCTTTGAAATTTGTGATGCCAGCTCCTCTTCCATCTATTTTAATCTTTCTTGGAAGGTAAGTTGGGCCTTATTAAATACTACTTCATCTTTATTCTTACCTTTTCCTCTCATGGTGAAAATAGCTGTGGAGGCCTTGGGTGACTTGGTAATGATTACCTTGCCCTTCTTCTTGAATAGCTTTACCTCTTTCTCTGATTCCTCCTTTTCATTTTTTGGTTCTTACTCCTCTTCTTCATCCTCACTTTTTCCCTCAGTAATCATTAAAGGCTTGATAGTAGTCTTCATCTTAGCAACCTTTCTTTTACCTTTGCTAGTTGCTTGGAGAAGTTTAGTCTCTAATTCTATTCTAGCTTTTGCCTCATCATAGGTACCAAAATTTGGTTGCTTAGGATCTACTGGCTCATTTACCAGTGCTTCAATGATATCCTTGGTTTCATCAATCTTTACCTCATAAGGTAGAGGTTTCACCCATGCAACTCGGGGCCTGACTACCTGGATGTATACTTTGTTGTAGTCTACCATGAAACACACATCATCTTTATAGTCCTTAACAAGTTTAGGAGGAATCCTAAACCTATTGTCCATCCTTTCTTTGAAGTCTTCAAAATAGTTATCCATTATACTATCAAAATTTACACCCATTTCTGCTATAAACTCATTAATCTGATATGGAATGGGAACATCCTTTCTCCATATGACAAAAGCTTTGGAGGGAAAGAATTTTTGTACATAAAAGAATAAACATGTTAACAAAGAACCAAATTTATAGGGGTTATTCTTGGATGATCTGATGCTATCCATGTTCTTGTTCAGTTTCCTTAGCAACAGCTCAAACAAATCATATTCCAAATTCTTCTTTACAACATTAAATGTCAAGTCTACAACCTCACATGGCACACTATTCAAATAACTAGAACTATAAATCTTGTGAGAAATTACATGAATTCCATATCTCAGTTCTACATCAATAAAGGTGCTAATCTTTAAGCCTTTGTCATCCCACTCGGCTAGGGTTTTCTTCTAAAGTTCATCCCAAGCAAGGGTTTTGGTAGTTTTAGCTTTGCTAAGAATGGGAAGGCTAGTAATCTTGTGAATCATCTTCTTGGTGATTAATATAGGTTTCTCCAACCATAACTGACCATTGTGAACATAGCTAAGAATATACCTAATCCATTTTATTTGGAAGCTTCTTGGCAGATGAGATATGAGGGTCAACCCTTTTGTTTCCAAATGTTTATGTTCAAGTTTTAGTGAGCCATCAACACACATTTATTCTAACATGCTATCCATTTCTAGGGTTCTTATTTCTTGAATTGAACATTTGAAATGAGTTCAGATATCATTGATTAGAAGTACCTTTGGTGGAATTTATGACTGTGTGCCATTAGGTTCGAGTGTCTCTGCTATTGCAGGAACCAAGTTGAAGTTTAGTGCTTTCCATTCTACACCCTTGACCATCATTTCTGATCCATGTTTTTCTTTGCTGGTGCTTGTGCTTTTGGAAGCCATTGTTGTTTGGTAAGTGATGAAAATCTTTGAACAAATTCCTTAATTACAAATTCACTCAAAATCACTTGAAGTATCTTGAATGCACCTGGAAATCTTTTTTCTCTAATGATACGATGAAAAATGAAGTTGAATTTCACCCATTTTGATGAAAATTTTTCCACTAATGATAGGTACCATAATGTCGTAATGCATGACAGACTATCATCCACTAACCTAACTTGGCAAAAGTATTAACTTGATAGACAAAAAAAAATTCTTCTACTCCCGACCTCATTTGGTAAGGCCTTTAACCACTTTACCCAGTAGAGTTTGATGCAATCAATGAAAGATAACCTTTCTGTGATCCTGATGTATCTGTAATATTGATTGGATCATTTACATTTCTTGGAACTGCTTATGATTTCCTTGTTGAGTATAGCTCCAACACATTCTTAGGAATTTAATTTTAGGGAATGGAGTCACCCACTTCTTGAGTGACTTTACTTCCATGATTTGAGCTTGTATCTTCAGTAGATTTAAGAATCCATTGCTGCCTCAATTTTTTTCCTTATGTTGTCAGCCCTTACTTTCTTTTCATCTTCAATTTTGCCTACATTCATGCAATTTTTAGCTATATGACCAAGTTCAGTGCATGTGTAACACCTTATAGTAGTGTCCTTCTTCCTTAGGTGATGCCTTGCACAATTTATACCAATGTGTCCATATTCTCCACAATAATGACATCTACACCAAGTATTGTAGTCCCATCCAAATATTGCCTTTACAAGTTGTTTAGTTGGATTGAATGTTTTTGATCTGCATTGAGATGCCTTGTGACCATGCTTCTTACATTTTTGACAATTACCTTCAAATTTTGGTTTCTCCTTGCATTCATTAGCCTTGTGACCATGCTGATTACAGTTGTAACATTTTCCATTGAATTTTGCTTTTCCATTGCTCCAACATTTGTTTGATGTATGACCTAACTTACCACAATGATTTCAAGTAGGTATTTGATTCCTTTTGGCACCTTTTTTGGAAGATTCACCTTCTTCATTATATCCAAGTCTTGCTTTACCCTTTTGTCTATGAAGATTCTGCTCATTTTGCTGAATCAGTTGATTCATGTCTTCTTGTGACTTCATCATTCTTTCGTTGATTTTTTATTTATTTTTTAGGTCACCCTTTAATTTTTCAACAATTTGTTTTTCACATCTCAATTCTCTCGATATTCTTTCATTAATTTCCCTTTCACAATTTAGATCACTTCTTATTCTTTCATTCTGTGCTTTGAGAATCCTGATTTCTTCATTTTCTCTAGAGATTTGATCGATGAGGTCTTCGTGCTAATTGGATTGATTATTTCTTGCCTCCAAGTCTTCATTTTCCTTGTTTCTTTGTTCCAAAATTTCACATAGCCTGATTGATTGGATTTCTTGTTCTCTTTTAAGTTTTCTTACTTCTTCCTACAAAGAGCCATTCTTTGCTCGAAATTCCTTGATTGCCTCATCAACTTCATCTGAGCTGCTTGATGGTAAAAGGTGTTCAATCTTTTCTTCAATATACGGATGGTCATTCATTTTTCTTACAAGTTCCTTCCTTCTTTTTAGGGATTGGGAAAGATGCTTCTTTGCTTCTTTGAGTTGAGCCATGGCCATTTCTAGATCCAACTTTTCATTCTCAATTGCCTTGTCAAGTCTGAATATCTCCATTTGTCTTTTAGATCTTTGCTCAAGCTACCAAAATTTTATCCTAAGAACCACAAAGTTCTGATACCAATTGTTGGAAATATTCAAGATATGACAGGTTACTAAAAGGGGAGGGGTGAATTAGTAACCTTTAAAATTTTCATTAATTTACCACACATCCATCTATACTACTGCATGCATTAGTTCTAAAACATAAAACAATCATTACATAAGAGAAAATAGTATTTTGGTGACCCAAAAACCTTCCAAATAGAAAGTAAAACTAGGGTGGGGATGATACCCACAAAACTTCAATACTACAGTATAAGGTTGGCCTATTAAGGCTTACATTGACCACTTCTGGTGATCTATCCTATTAGGAGCACAAAGGACTACTAGGTCCACCTTGTTAGAGGATTTGTAAATATACAATGAAGTATGCACTCTATTAGGAGATTTGTACAAAGACTGTTAAGTCTACCTTGTTAAATGATTTAGAGAACTAATTCACCTGTTAGGATGAAGCAGTGGATCTACTTGCAACTGATTGCTGATAAGATCCTTTATGCACTTATCACCTCATGTGATGGATATAACTTTTTAGTCTCTAAATCGACCTTGCTATGTTCCTTGAACTGCTGCTAATAATCTTTCACATATACTTCACATTACTTCACTATTCCTTTTTCATTCATTTCATCATATTTGATATCTTACAATACATCTTACATATATACCTTTCAAATTTACAAAATCACAAGGTCAACCAAAATATAAATGAGCAAATACATTACAGAGTCGGCCCAACAATAAATAACTCAAGTCCACTAAACTAACTCGATGACCTTCTGATACACAACGTCCACTGTATTACTCAGCATTGTCATGCACTCAGTAGAGGTGAAGGCTCGGTTCATACTAATCACTCGATGCAGTTTTGAACTCAGTAACCACTGGTGACTCGTCAGATGTAGTGTCACTCAGTAGATATTGCAGACTGAGTTTACCTTGCTTCACTCGGTAAACATTGAATCTCCCATTACTCTTTGTAATTAATCTTCATGACACAAACTTACTGCTTAGTAGATAGTGTGAAGCATGGTAGATACTGAGAAGCTTGATAGACACTACTAGACTTCACATTGTTCGTATTTGCTCAGTAGCCACTATCTACTTGGTGTAAACTGCTAAACTACTAAGCTTACAAGATAACCACTAGATGCTCAATATTTAGAATTGAGTAAGTGTTTTCACTAATGGAAAAAATAATCATAATGCCAACACATGGATCTGAACAATTTTTGTTTTTTCATTAATCTTAACACTAGCCTCCTTTTGTTTTCCCCTATCTTTAGCTTCTGTAGCTTTCCCTACACCTTTTTCTTTGTTGTTGTTAGCTTCTAGAGCACTATAATTTTCAATCTATTGTATTATAGGTCCTTCTAGGTTCTTATTCTAAGTTTTCAATGGCTTTTGTTCTTTCATCTTAAGCTATTTAACTTGACCTATATTCTCTAGCTACCATGCATTAGCTACTATTTCATTTTTCTTTTCTAGGGTAGCAATTCTCCTAAGTAATGTCTACTTTTCTTCAAAGGCTTTTGTAATATTTTCCTCCATTTCCTTTTGAAAATTTTTAGTTATGGCTTCTTGTTCAACAAGTTTCATTCTTAGGACTTTAATCTCATCAGGATCTAGGATAGTAAACTCAAAACTAACAATTTTTTCATCATTGAAATTCTTAGGATCTAGATGTTTGGGTGCCACTTCTCCTTGAGAATAATTAAATAAGAAAGGGTTGGTACTTCGCTAAAAAATATTTTTGCTATTCCTTTTGTCTAAACTGGGTGTATTGTGTAGCTCTATAGTTTCTTGGCATATTACTTTGCATGTGCTAAAAAAGTCATCACCAAATAGTCCAAGATGGGATCTAGAACTTTGGCAAGATGATTCCCTTTCCATGGTAGAAAAATGAACATTCTCTCCCCTTACTAATTGCTCTTAAGGATGGTTTTCTCTATGCATCTGAGATCTTTTCATAGCCCAATTTTATCTTCCCCTAGGAAGGACATTAGTTTGTAATTTGATTCCTGAGTTTTTTCTCGCATTTGCCCATGTGTTCCTTTTATTTTCCATGATTTTGAGATAACAAATCTTCTAAATAATGACACTGGTTAAAACCTTACAAGTTGCCACCCAACCTATCAGAATGGGAAAGCCTTTTGAATAGATCACAATTCCTTCACTAAATTTCATAGACAAAATGTAAATAACACTTGGGACCATAGAAACGTTCTCATGAAAATACCTACCTCAAACTCTAACCATGGGGAGCATAGATCTTAAATGATACACTGGTTTATGACAATTAAAATATTATTTCCCCAGTAGAGCTTCCATTTTCTTAAGATTTGAAACTACTAAACATAAAAATGCTCAATACCGAGATGATAACAATAACATAACCTAAATATTAGCCAATTCCTATAATCAATTACATAAGTAAATCATCTGGACTCAACTTCAATGAAACCAAAGATGGTTTCTTACTCTTTAGGCTTTGCAAAACCAAGGTGGGTATACCTAGGGATGATTCTAATGCAAACTATTGTATGAAAATTATCTTAGTTTCATTCTAATTCTCATCTTCTACCCTTAGGCACATACACAATTTACCAATTTCTTTAATGCTCTCAAATTTATATGCATCCCCTATAAGAAGATCTGGTCATAATTCTCCTAGAGATTACAAGTATTCCTAGAAATAGTAGCTACCTAAGACTCAGAAAGCTAAATGTAAATGAGTGGTGACTAGCATTATAACCTTGAACAAAATAGAATGAAAATGAATTTAAATTTATAATTGTTTTGACATGTAGAGGAAAAATTTACTCTCAGTCAACTCTAATTTATATGACTAGTGCCTTATCCCTAGGGGCCAAGAGTCAACTATTAGTAGAAGATCTTGTTCAATTAACTTGTAATTGAATTTATCAATTGTAATCACCTATTTCCATTCTTATGTGATATCCTCTTCATAAACTCATGAATTCTATTGATTAACTGAAGCATTTACATAATCCATTGAATTAAAAGAAACAATATAACCAATACACAACCCATCAAGACTACATTCAATCAACTAAACTTTATTCAAATAATCTCAAAATTAACAAATTTATGAAATGGAGATAGAAAATCGTGACACAAATCTAGTGTAAATACCCTTTTGCATTTTCCTTTTTCCTAATTAATAAAATAACTAATACAAAATCAATAAAGAACCAAGAAATTCATATTGATTCTATCATTTTTGTTTGTCATTAGAAAAGTACATGACTGGAGCTAAACTCAAAACCAACTACACATGACTAGACCGAGTGTACTTTCTTGAAAATTGAACACATACAAAAATTTGGACCCTCACAATGCCTTGAAAACTCATTTATATAACATGATTTGCAACAAGCAAAGGGAAATTGTGATTGATAGGTGTCCTTTTACAACAATGAGTATAACAACCTTTTTCAAAAATATTTGGACACCTTAATTCAAAAAGAAACAATGAAAAGCAGTTGCAGATGACAACTGGAGCATAAAATCTTTAACTTTGTCTTTTTCCCTAACTGCTCCCTATTGGTAAAGCTTTGATTTCTATTATTTCTTACTAGACAATAACTTCTCTCTTGGTGGGCCATTCACATGTCTTGGTTGTTGCTAATTCATTAACAGACTTCTGCCACCTGGCATTAGTAATCACTTTCCCCTCTATATTAAACCTATTCATTTCAATTTTGATCTTGAATATGGTATCAATCAGTTCATTGAAAACACATTCATCAATGTCATCTTGGAAAATAGATGCCACCTATGGAAAGTCTAAAATATGATCAAAAGAACTAGACCATTCACTGAAATCCCTTACTTTACTATAAGAATCAAGAATAGGAAGAATTAAAGAATAGAAGCCACTTGTCAATACTTACGTTTTGCTTTGAATTGCTGCCAATTTCCCTATGAAAATTGCAATAGATCTTTTACTTTTTCCATAGCCTCCTTTACAACAATAACTTTATCTTGAAGATCTAGCTTTTTCACTAACAATGGTATCAATCTGTCAAAGAATTGCATATATGGTCTACATTGTTGAAAAATTGGATCAAGCCATCCAATTGAATCCTTGCATACCTATTTTTTAGATCGTAGATTGATGAATGCCCTATAAGCATCTTAAGATATTCTTTTCAAAGTGCTTATTCTATGGCTTAGTACATTCATCATAACACTTTTCTTCATTGCATTATCAAATTGAGGCACTTCTGTCTCCACATTAACCATAGGCACTGGCACTATTACCCCTATAGGTACCTCCTCTATTTGGGCATCTACTTCTATAATGTGTCTTTCTTCTTCCTTCTGCCTAGGTGCATGTTTTGCCTCTACTGTAGCCCTGAGTTGCTCTTTGAGGGATGCTATTTCTATTTCTAAACTTTGAATTTCCCCCTCCAACGCTTCTATTCCCTATTTTTGTACATAGCTCATTTTGAGCTCTTCTTCATACAATTTCCTAATATCAAGACATTCATTGTACATAGGAGCTAGTGTATCCTCAATTTTATCTACCTTTACCTCATTCATGTGAGTAAAGTGTTTGACTAGGCTAGAGATTTCTTTCCTAGTAGTGTTTTCCAATGTCCACACAATCATGTTGCCCTGTGTAGTTTCTTGTATATCCATCATCTTGGGCTTTTTACTATCAGGGACAACACTCCACATTACTAGGGTTTTTGTGTCTACATTAAATCCTAACCCCCTCTTTAGTCCCTCACTACTACTAGCTTCATAACTAATGGCTTTATCCTATCTTCTCATTTCATCAAGAAAAAAATCTTTCTCAATATCCCAGTTGGGTATCAAAATCATACCACTCCTATGTACTAACTCCTTGGCTTCTACAAGGGTCATTGTCTCACTTTCTAGGTCATAGGCAAGAAGCCTATCAACTAATTCCTTGTTTTTCTTAGGATCTTCCCCTAGCATAAGGCTCAATGTGAGTTCATTTTGTTTTATTTTATAAAGAAATTTTTTAAACTCTAATGATTTGATGAAATCATCATCCTCCATAAATTTTTCAGATTTGATGAGCCTGTCATCCAATCTTGACACTGCAATTCTAAGATCATTAGAGGCTTTTCCTGCCTCTGTAGCCTTTTGAGTTAAATATTTTTTCCTAATATCCCCAAAATACTCATCATTCCCAGGCATTACTTGTAAGGATCTACTTACCACCCTCTCTGGGATTTGCATTGTCTTTTTCCTTTTATTGCCCTTTGGCACCCATGTTGAAGTTGATGGTTTTTCTTCATCCAACTCAACCTCTAACTCTACATCTAGCTCAGGGGATTCTCTATTTATAGTGGCTTCCTATCACTTTTGCTCATGTGGCATCTTTGATATGACGTAATCAAAATTGTCTACCATTTTTCTTAGGTTGCTAGGATAGGGAATCTCTGTATAAAAACCACTAAAATTAGGGTTTGTCCTTCTCAAGGCCTCCTCTACCTTTCTTATTTCACCATATTTTCTTACTAGCTCATCAGCCTCCCCTATTGCTACTATGTTAGCAATTAAATCCTCCACATGGATTGGCTTTCTTGGAGGCAAGATGTATCCCCTAGTGGCCTTGACCTCATTGGTAATATAATTGTTAGGGTCATATATCCTATAAGGCCCAATAGCAAATTTGTACTTGGATAGGTACTCACTCAACTCTTCATATGCATTTTTTCCTATTTCAAAATCTCCCACTTTAAAAGTTCAACAAACAAAAGTAAGCTTGTGCAAAGAAGGAGGGATCCTTTCTTTGTTCATTAGTAAAAACTACCAAAAGAATTCAATAATGGCCAATCTAGGGGGTAGATATTTGTGTAAAAGGTGAGGAGGCTATGGGCATGTACATATTCTCATGAGTGTGCACTCCTTGAACAAAAAGATGCTCCCCCAATTATGATCTAATTTGGTTTTTTCATCTAAAAATTAGGGTCTAAGAAAGGTCTTCAAAACATTGGGTGCCCTAAAGAAAGTGTGATCCAATTGTGTCATAATAATAGAACTAAACAAATTAAAGAATACAAGTGCATTTGGATCAAGGAAATTCTTATCGCAAATGTAAGTCATAAGTTGCACAGGTAACTCACCAAATTCATCTGAAGTTTGATCAAAAAAGTCCTAGCTGATGTAACCAATTTTGTAATACAGGATAAGGTGCATTAGCAGTGAATAATGGTGGAAATTGAAATCTTTCATTTCTCCCTTCTTTTCACTAACAAGCTGATTGTGCATGTTGTCCATGATAAAGACCACATAGTCATACTCTTTATGATGGAAGGGGTCTTGTAAAATCACAAGCTGTCAAAAATAGGGAGCCATAGACACAATCCTCTGCACCATCACTTCCTAGCACTTTGTGTAGCCCATATATTGTGTTCTATAAATAATTCTTGAATCTACTCAAGGGAAAAAATTCCCCCACCTTCTTTGGAATCAGCCCTTCCTTTGTAACATTATAGGGAATGTGCGGCAACATGACATTGTTCACAAAATAAGTCTTATTTCTCCCAAATTTACCTTGTAAATCCTCAAGATCAATAGGTACATCCATCTACCCTTCCAATTGAAAAACCTCTATGAAAGAAGTTCTATCGAATGTGCACAAAAAGCTCCCATTATGTCTTTGAAATGTTTTGGTGACTGGATTGTAGGAATTTATCAGTGCTTTTAGCAAGTCCACATTAACAAAAACTTCTGGAAATATCAGCTTTGCCATGTTTCTATTCCAAGGGTTATAGACTAGCGCATTTTCTATTCTATTCTAGTAAAAATATAAAAACAAGTTAAAACCATCAATTCTCTGGCATTGTGCATCCCTCACCAGGAAGTAAGGGTATTTGAAAATATGGTCATTTGCTTAAATGGCATTTGATGACCCTCGAAGAAGTTTCAGCCAATCTTCTACATGCTTATTGAGCTTCCTAATCCTTGACTTTTTCTCAATTTTCATAGTGCCCTTCTTCCTTTTTCCTTTTGTTGTGACTTCTACAACATCATCACCTTCATCTTCAACCTCTACCTCTTCTTCAAGAACCTCTTTGACTTCCTTGTCAGCCATCTTCTCTCCAAATTATACTTAGAATTCTTTGCATAGTAACACAAAAATCAGAAGGCTATGGATGCTTGTAGAATTTTTTAGAGCAAGAACACAAATTATTCAGAATGGTAATGTTTTGAATGTTCAATCAAATATTAATGTATTAATCATATAGTCTACCATCTTTTTAATTAATTCTACATGCATGAGTGTTTAACACCACCCTCGTAGGCTGACAACAAGGAATATCAACCATGAAATTTGATCCTAATGTCCTTTTCAATATTTTATCTTACTTGGCCATGGTGAACTTGTCCTTTTTCTGAACTGGCATGACACTTCAGTAGCTTTCTTTTCAAATTTTGGTCTTTTTCTTTTATGCTGAGTCAAGATCTTTAATCTTTGTAACCCCACAAACACCCTTGGCAACTCTTTGTATTCTCCTAGTGAGGCTTCAGAACATCCAAAGTGTAGAAGTATTAGGGCTTCATAAGCACTACATTGAAATTTCCTTTACGCTCTTATGCAACACTTTACACAGTAGAATCTCAAGCCTTCTCAACTGATACCTTCAATCTTATGCTTCAAACCTTGATTGTATGAGCGTAAAGCCTCTATTATAACCTTCTCTTTCCCTTTATGCTCACATGCAAACCTATCAGTGAAAACCTCAAAAAATTCCTTTATGCTGCTACACTTACTTCATTACCTAAGACATCATAATTCTTTAGACATCCATCCTCTGTTCATACGATCTAGGCTTTCCATGTGGTATTGTAAATTCTCTTATCTTTCCTTTATTTCCCATTTACACTTGTACAAGTTCTCTTAACTTTTAACATCAAAAAGCCTTTACAAATGGAATCCCACTCTTACATTTCTCCTTTCTCATATGAGCATAAAGCCTTGTCTTCATTCCTTCATCTATTCTTTTATGCTCTTATGCTCAAGCTTATCTCATAACCACAAAGAAAGGGATGAAGTAGATCTTCATTCATACACTTTCCCTACAACTATAAAGGCATAATGAGGAATTTCATCTATCACTTATCAATGACCCAAATTGAATCTTAGAGAAATGGGAAAGAACATCACTATTGATTTTAAGCACATGCAAAATTAAGAACTTAAGTTGTCTACCATGTGGGCTGGGCCCATCTAATATGTATGACATGTCTCCACTTGATTTTCTTGCATCAAGGCCCATCTAACAACTCACCAGGTCCCACTTGGCATGATCACTATTATAATATAGCTTTATGGTTGTTTGCAAGGCCAAAAAGCATATGCATGTAAACACAATTGAACCTTACTTTCACTCTTACAAATTCCTTTTACTCATAGAATCATAAAACACTTCATGCATTCTCATAAACCATTCTTTACGCCATGCTGGGTTATTACGCTCTTATGCCATTCATTAGAATGTAGGTGTGTAGATAAAAACACAACACCTTTTTGCTCCTGCGCTCAATAGTTTAGTCATGACCTCATAAAGAAATCTAACACATCTTCTTTAAAACCCTTTATGATCACATGCTTAACACTTTAACATATGATCGAGAATACCTCTTCAAGCTTCTTTTGCTCACCTACTCAACTCTTCACTGTAAAGCCATGATATCACTTTAAAAGCACAAAAAGCCTCTATGCTTCTTCACCCAAGGACCAAATGTATGATCGAAGAGCCTCAAAATGAACTGTTCCACTACTATGAATAAGAAAAAGCATATCTCTATAAAATGCGAAGTCCTTTATGCTTCATTATAAAACACGACCACAAAAGCATGAACATGAAGATATTTCCTTCTTACATGAAACCCTACACCATAAGACCATAAAGGGAAAAACTTAAGTACTTTACAAACCCTTTCAAAATTTTGAAAAGAGACCTAGGGTTTTTTCATACTTAGGGTATTTTAATGGTTGTGTTGAGAGACAAACCTTAAGAATTTAATAAAATTCAACAACACATGAATCAGGACATGACTAGGGTAACCTAAAATTTTGAAAAATATGATTGAACGAAACCTTAATCTACAAAATACAATGACCTAAATGATTTTTCACCTAAATTTCAAACTTTCTCTATACTATGAAAAATTAGACCAATAATGGCTCTGTCTAGGGATGATAGACTACTTGAGTCTATGCAAGAATTTATAATCTATCGAAGAGTAGATCACGTACTTGGTATAGGAATGACAACTTCTTCAGAGAGCACAGAATAGAACAATAGAACAAGGAACTAGGCTATATAGAGAAATTTACAAGGATCTACAAAATATACAAAATGTACAAGAGCATAAGGAAACCCTAAAAATATTGTTCATGAAAAATAGATACTTTAAGAAAAGTACCTCTTCAGAATTGTCCATGAACTAGCAATTCAAGAATATCTCCAATTAAATCCTTTAGAAAATATGAATCTTCTCCATTTCTATCATAGATGTTATATGGTACAAGCCAGATTGGGTCAAATTTGCCATGCTTTCCTTTGTCTTCCATTCTAGCATTCCACATCAATGCCATTTCACTTATTTCAAATTTCCTCTCAATGGCCCTTTTTTCATATAAGTGCTTCATTTGTGCTTGTAACTTGGCATTTTGAATAGAAGACTCTCTCCTTCTTCTAATTGCAAAATATCATCCATTCTGAGTTGCATCTCATCAATGATATCATCTTCATATAATTGAACAAATTTATACATCTCCTTTAAGTTATTTTGTGGAAGTCTAGCCTGTATACCATAGACCAAATCAAATGAAGCACATTCAATGGCCTTTTTCATAGTAACCCTAGCAGCCCACAAAGCTAATGCCAAATTTGAATCCCAGGCCTTTTTGTTTTCTCCTAAAATCCTCTTGATGATTTTCAATATACTCTTATTAATGATTCTGCATGATTATTTCCTTGGGTATGATAGGGTGATGATGTGTACTCTATAATGCCATACATTTTACAAAAAAAATTATATTCCTCTAATCTGAAACACATAGCATTATTAGTTACAATCTTATGTGGGCATCCAAACCTAGTCACAATATTATTTAGAATGCAATTAATCAGCACCTTACTTGTTGCATTATTAGTAGGAATTGCTTCAACCCACTTAGTGAAGTAATTAGTAGCCACTAAGGTTCACGAATGCCCACCATTGGATGTATTTGAGATCTCACCTATGAAATCAATTCCCCATTGCCAAAATGGTGCCTATACTTCAATAGGTCTTAATGGTAGATTCCCAAAAAATTTCAACTTTCCACTAAACCTTTGACAAGCATCACAAACTTTTACAAACTCATGAGCATCTTTGAAAAGTGTTGGCCACCAAAAACTAGCCCTAAGAATTTTATGAGCAATGTTCTTAGCCATATGATGACCACCACACACACCTTCATGCATATCTTTCAAAATTCTTTTAGACTCAATCTCATCCACACACTTCAAAAGTACCCCTTTCCATATTTCTCCACCATAATTGACCCTGCACTATAACATACCTTATGGCCTACAACTTGAGGGATCTTTTCTAGTTATCTATTAGTTCTAATGGAGATTTCCTATTTTGCAAATATTAAATTATATCTTTGTACTAGTCAAAGGTATCCATATCACAAAGATTATCCCTGCAACTATCATCAAGTTGATTGATTTGGTTTTCCTCTAGATTGGCTTCTATCATCAATTTGGCCAAACCTTGACCCCTAACCAGTTTGGTAATCTAAATATCAATGTTAAACTCTTGTATCCTATTAATCCATCTACATCTCCTACTAGATACCTCTTGTTGTGAAAAAATATCATTCATAGCAGTAATAGGAACAAAAGAAATAATAGTAGCTCCCATTAAGTAACACCTAAAAGCCTTGACTCCTTTCACTAGTGCATATGCCTACTTTTCATTTATGTCATACTTAATTTTTTATGCTTGCAAGGACTTGCTAAAGAATTCAATGGGCTGCACATAACCTTCCTCATTTTCCTATAACAATACTACAACAATAGTGTGAAATGAGGCAAAAGAAAATATATGCATTGGTTTATCATAATTTGGAGCTCTTAGAATAGGGGCATCTTTAATACCTTGCTTAATCTTCTAGAATGCAATATTAGGTTCACCATCCCATTTTATATCAAACCCTTTCTTTAACATCCTTAATATGGGCCTACTAATCTTTGCAAAGTTAGTCACAAATCTCCTAAGAAAGTTTATCTATCCAAAGAATGACTAAATGCCTTTAACACTTTTTGGTTTCTAAATTTTGTCTATTGCTTCTACCCTTTTAGGGTCAATCCTCACTCCATTCTTACCAATTAGATGTCCTAACAACTTTCCTTCAATAACACCAAAATTGCATTTCCTTGGATTTAAAGAAATACCATACTTAAGTGATCTGATAAATACCTTTTCCAAATGCATGCAATGATCATTCTCATCATTGAAATAAGTAGTGAGGTCATCCTAATACACAACCAAAAATTTATCAATAATATCAACAAAAGCCACATCCATAGCCCTTTGAAAAGTAGCCCCAGCATTAGTAAGCCCAAAATGCATCCTAACATAAACATAAGTACCCCATGGAGTAGTAAAAGTACTCTTGAATTATTCTAATTCTTTAATAACCACTTGATTGTAACCTAAAAATCCATCCATCATTGACATAAGCTCTAAATTGGTGACCCTTTGCAACATAGCTTCCATATTTGGCAATCCATAATTATCCTTTAGCGAAGATATATTAAGATTCCTAAAGTCAACATACAACCTTATGTCTCCATTTTTCTTCCTAACAAGAACTAAGTTGGATACCCAAGAAGAATGTCTAATAGGCTTTATGATTCCTACATCTCTCAGTTTGATTAGTTCCTCTTGCATTTTGGAAGCCAAAGTTGGATTTATTGGCCTTTGTTTTTGCCTAAAAGGTTTGACATCTAGTTTTAGAGGGATCTCATGCAAAAAAGGTCTTCCCTATAGGCTTTTAGGTCATCATTTGACCATGCATACACATGTCTATACTTCCTTAATAGGTCTATCAGATCTTTCCTAATCTTAGGAGGCAATTTCTTACCAATATATACCTTTTTAGGTGTTTCCTAAGATCCCAACTTCACCTCCTCTAGATCTTTGGCATTGTATTCACTAGTATTCATTTGTGACTTGTCTTGGTTGTCACAAATAGTTTATAAAACAACTAAACCCTTTGGAATTTTATTTGTCTTCAATTGCACAGCTTCCTACCCAAAAATAGTATCTTTTCCATTTATATTCTCTACATAGGTTGCACAATTAATTTCTTGTCCTGATAGCATATTCTCACAATTCAAAAATCTTAGAATATCCTTATCATCTTCAAATACTTGCTAATTCTAAACATTATTAGGGATAGAGGGTCTAGTTTGAATCTCAATTTTAGACACACCAGTAAATGTAATATCATCAGGCTTTATTGCTATATTTTCTTGTAAGTCTTCCATCTTATTATTAGTCCTATCTTGCCAAATTATCCCAAATGCATCAAAACATTCAATCATGTCCCATACTACATTTCTATACTATTTTAATATTTTGTTCTTTGACATATAAGCATTTCTCACTTGGGATAGCACCAATTCAGAATCTCCTACAACATGTAAACACTTTATCCCATGCTTATGAGCTAATCTAAGACCTAAGAGTAAAGCCTCATACTCTACTATATTATTAGTACAAGGGAAACTTAAAGTAAAGGAGAATTTATATGTTACCCCTACTGGAGATATCAACAAAATGCCTACGCCAAATCCATCTTTGCAACATGCACCATCAAAAAACATAGTCCATAGATCACCCTTGTCTATTTTTGTGTCAACTTCCATTTCCATCTGAGACTTATGCTTATATTTCTTCAAAGTCAAAACCTTAGCTCTATATGCATTAATATCTATATCCACAAAAATTTTCATATTGTCTTCTATATCTTCCTCTATCATGTATATGCTCTTAGGCTTCCTATTGAATTTTATCAAATTCCTCTCAATATTAAAAGTGGCAATTGACAAATCACACCATAGACTCCCTCCCATGGTAGCACTCCATTTTCTAGATAACAACATACCATACTAAGGTGGAATATCAACAACTAATATAGTCATAGTAAGTTCTTTGTCAGGATAGGCTGTTAATATATATGGTAAAGAATTAATAGTACCTATGACTATGACTTCCCTTTTATCCATAGCACAACATCTTCCTTGAGTAGTATCCACCTTCAAGCCTAATTCCTTCATTATTTCAAAAGGCATCATAATATTGGAAGCACTAGAGTCAATCATGCAATTTTTTAATGTTTTACCATTTACTAAAATGCTTTAAAAAAATGGCTCAACATTTCCCAAACATTGATTCATAGAATTATCCAAAAACATTTGAGGAATCACTACTTCAACTTCATTTTCCTTTTCTATTTCTTTACTTCTCTCCTTAGGATTGTGATTTTCATTACACTCATGTCTCACATTTATACCAATATTTCCCAACCATGTTAAAGCTTTATTTCTATGTTTAGGGATCCTTAACAATTCAAACAAAGGGACTTTGATAGTGATTTGTGATAACATTGTAGTCATATCTATAGAAGAATCTGATGGGTTGTCAATAATAATACTCCTTTTATCATGATGTTTATCAAGAATTTTGATAGCACCTTGGTGATTCTTGTCACTTGTAATGATTGCTTTTGGTATCTTCTCATCTAACTTCTTTGGAGCATTATTAGGGGACTCACAAACCTTGGGATTATCCTTCTTCTTTGGTTCCCACTTTTTATTTATAATTTTAACCTTCTCAGCAGGGATCTCTTTAGACTTCATAGCTTCCCCCATTTAGGATTAACTCCCTTTATAAACATAGTAGCCACCTTATCATTTCCCTCCTTTTTAGCCATGTTTCTGGTCTATACTTGAGCTATCATGTTTGCAGTAATTTGGTCAATTTGTTTCCTAGAGGGCTTCCTTAAAGTGATTTCTTCTTTAGCACTTACCATGTTACACACATTTTCTTCAACATCACTCTCATCAGAGAATACTTGCTCTTGCACTTTATTTTGAAAATGCCTTTTCTCATTTACATCTCTATCATAATCCTCACAATCAAAATAATCATAGTGTGACTCAAACACGTTACACCCTACATCCTCATTGTTTTCTTCATGTTCTTGAAAATTTTCCACTACATTCTAATTTCCAGGGAAAGATAAGGCTACTGCACAAGATTTAGGGGCATGGGGTAATTGATACACAAAACACCATATAGGTTCAGTAGTGAATTCAGGATCATCTACTACATTTATAAAAATTTTAAACAAGGGATCAAGGGTGACCTTATCATTAGTATTCTTTGGGAGAGGGACATTTGGTTGATCATCTTTCCAAGTGGTAGTATAAGGGAAATTTTGCAACCTATTCTATCTATTGAAATTTGACTAGTAAGGGACCCTATTTTTAGTGGTATTCATGTCATTCTTTACCTGAGGGATATTTAGATTAGTTATAGCATTTAAAACTTGACTTATCTCACTAGGCTCTTGCTTCCTCCCACCTACACCCTTGTTATCCTCATTTTTGTTTCCCTTATTTCCAAACAACCTAGGGTCATCTCTTTTATTTTCCAACCTTCCTAAAATTCTCAAACTATTTTCCACATTTATAGCAATTCTAAAAGCATCTCTTAAAGTCCTAGGTTCTTTATCCCTAAGCTAGTATGCAATTTTACCATCAAAAGCATTAAAATATGTAATCAAACAAATCTTGTCATCAACTCACATGCCTTGCATGAGTTTATACATTCTCTTTTGGAACCTATTATTAAATTTAGTGACAGATTCATTAGGTAACCTCTTAATATTATTGAATTCACTTAAAATATAGCTTTGATTTTGCTTGTCACAATATTTCTCTTTGAAACAGTACTCAATATGCTTCTAATTGAAAATAGATAATTCAGGAAGTCTTTTGAACCATTCTCTAGCATCTTTAGTTAATGACTAAACAAATAATTTCATAGTAACATCTTTGGCCTCAACCTCATAATTACTCATCATATCAAGAAAACTCCTCAAATGGTCTTCACAAGTGATAGCATTGTTCCCAGCAAATTTAGGCAACCTTTTCCTTATTTCTTATGGGATGGGGTTAGGGTAACCAGGGATTCCATCAAAATATATTTTCCTCTAGCCCTCTAATTGGATAGGTCTTCTTTGTAAATCAATCTTAGGATGGTGGTCAATATCTCTCCTAGTGTTACTCATAGTATTACTAGTACTAGCATCACCAACCGATTTGTTAGGATCTACTTTATGTGAAAATGAGGATAAGAAAGGAATAGGTACCTTAGTAGTATTTTGATTTACATCATTCAATCCACCATCTCTTTAGGTATCACTGGAGATTACCTCCTAGCATTCTCCAAGAATTTGATTTTATTGTTTATCTCAACTATGGCTGCTTCATTTTTTGCAATTTCCAATCTCTTAACCAAAGCATATTTTTCCTTCCTTTTCTTCTCTAGCTCAATATCTAAAAGTGACATGAAATCATGGACCTAAATAATTTTTTCTGGTTCATTAATCTTAACACCAATCTCCTTTTGTTTCCCCTTATCTTTAGCTTCTATAGCTTGCCCTACACCTTTTTCTTTGTTGTTGTTAGCTTCTAGAGCACTATAGCTTTCAATCTATTGTATTACAGGTCCTTCTAGGTTCTTTTTTTGAGTTTCCAATAGCTTTTGTTCATGTAAGCTATTCAACTTGACCTATAATCTCTAGTTGCCATTAATTAGCTACTATTTCATTTTTCTTCTTTAGTGTAGTAATTCTCCTAAGAAGTGTTTGCTTTTCTTCAAAGGCTTTTGTAATCTTTTCCTCCCTTTGCTTTTGCAACTTTTTATTTATGGCTTCTTTCTTAGTGAGTTTCATTCTCAAGACTTCAATCTCATCAGGATCTAGGATAGTAAACTCAGAACTAACTATTTTTTCAGCATTGAAACTCTCAAGATATAGATTTTCTGGTGCTACTTCTTGAGAACTGTAGACAGCCAAAAATTGGCAAAGACCTAAATCATGCAATTCTGATCAATCAGCACAAATTAAATAGAAAATCATCTATCAAATTAATAAGACCTAAATCAACTTCAAAAAAGGAGAAAAATAATTCAAAAGCATAAAATGAAATTCAAAAAAAAGGAGAGGGAAAAGACAAACTTTTGAGATTAAATGGAACTTTTATTAAATCAATAAATCTATTTATTCTCACAAAATAAAAATCCTCCTTTTATATAAAGAATTGAAAGAAATCCAAATTTAGCCATAAAACATGACTTTGGGCTCCTCCTTTGTCTCTCATGAGACATTTTTGTTTAAAATAAAAGTCATATTTAGCCACAAATCATGACTTTTGGGCTCCTCCTTTTGTCTATCATGAGATATTTGTGTTCAAAATAAAAGTCACATTTAGCCACAAATCGTGACTTTTTGGGCTCCTCCTTTTGTCACTCATGAGACATTTTTGTTGAAAATAAAAGTCATATTTAGCCACAAATCATGACTTTTGAGCTCCTTCTCTTGTCTCTCATGAGACATTTTTGTTGAAAATAAAAGTCATATTTAGCCACATATCATGACTTTTGGGCTCCTTCTCTTGTCTCTCATGAGACATTTTTGTTGAAATAAAGCTTTATTTGGCCTTAAATCATGACTTTTGAGATCCTTCTCTTGTCTCTCATGAGACATTTTTGTTGACATGAAAATCACATGGAGCCTCCAATCAAGACTTTTGAACTCCTTTTCAATTTCACTTCTACCCACCAAGTGAAAGGGTAAAACCCAAATTCTTACCGCAACCCCTTCTAAAATCCTATAAATAGAACGAGAATTCAAGAGCAAAAGAACCCAAGTCTTAGGCATTTGCACTATAGGTACATTTTGATTCATCATTTAGCATTCTTATTGTAGCATTTCTCATAGTATTTTAGCATTATCTTGTGTTATTTAGCACCATTTATCACTTGTTAGTTCATTGCATATTCATTTTTAAGCATTCTCTTGTTCTAGAACTATCACTAAGATGCTAGTCTAAGAGCTATTTTAGCAGTTGTAGTTAGGGAAATATGAGATGCTTGTAGAGATTACATTCTGATGATGATATCTTGGGTTTAGTTTAGTTCATCATTAGTTCATTTGCATTCTACACTAAGGTCTCATGAATATGCATTTACACCGTGTACAAATTGGTGCCCACCGTGGGGTTTTGTATTAAAGCCTCCCCATTCTTCAAATTTTCTTGCTAATCTATTATTCTTTTTTTAGATCCATTATTATGCTATTTTTATGTTGCATGTTTGGAGAGTGATTTTTGAAGGAGTTTGAATACAAAAGCTTTTTGCGGAGAACTTCTAACTTCTTGTCTTCTTCTCTCCTCCATCCATGGCTTCTATCATGAGTTTTTATCCTTGCATTTCCATATTAGCTTAGATCCATATTTGTTTTCATAGATTAGTATTGCATTGTTATCACATTTCCTTTCCTACATTATTTTGCATTGTTATCATTTAGATTAGTTTTCATCGCCATTTGCATGCATATTGGATCCTTGAATCTCTTGTTTCATGGCATACTTAGATCTAACCTTTTATAGGTTTCATAGCATGTAAGAAGCCTCATACCAACAAGAAAAGCATTCTAGAATCTTCCCCAAGCATACAAGGATTGTAGATAGTGTACAACAAGAATGAAGACCCTCATAAATGTGCCAAGCCCTTGCTAGCTTTGAATCAGGTAGGTGGACCATAGCTCTTGTCAATTGAAAGTGTGGCATTTCTCAAATTTTTAAACATAGTTTAATAAGAATGTTTAGTCTTGCTGATTTTATAAAGAAGTAGGCCTATGCTCTCAACTCTTTTGAGATGATTAGAATTCCCAACCTTCTATAAAGATCAATCATAATTGAATGAGGAAAGAACTCACACATAGTCTAAATAGGAGCCCCTCTATCTTCAATAGTATAAGGGCTGTTAATTAATCATTTATGTTTGTTGTGTTTGGGGAACCAAAATAGTAGGGATATGCTTTCATTCTTCTTGAGTGATCAAATTCTTAGACCTATTTGTGACTTCCATTTCTCACTTTTCACTAGGTAGGATTATCTAGTCATAGAAGGGCTACCTCCTCAATTGCCTTAGTAGGGCTAGTGAGAGGGATTGCCTCCCAATCTTGCATTCCTAATCAAATGCAAGCCACCTATGTTCAACACCTAGCCTTCCACTAGTAGTCCTGCAAGAGATTGTGCCAAACCTACCTAGCATTGGTAGGGAGCTCTCTATCACAGGAGAGGTAATTCCAAACATAGGTGGAACACTAAGACCCACTAGCTACCGGCCTTAGATAACCTTGCTAGGAAGCCTTTTTTTTTTCTTTCTAGGTGCTTGCAATTTTTCATTTCATTTTGATCTCACTACTATTGTGCTTGAAAGTGCTTTAAAACTTGATAATGAAAACTAGTGCGGATCATAAACCTTCTAGAAGGATAAACCTCAAACTGGTATCAAGAAACCAAGTTTAAAATGAAGACATTATTGAATGTGCATTGCATAAAATAGTTATTTTGAACATTCTTGTAACACTTTTGATCTCTATCATGACACATATGCCTATAGAACAAGACAATTGAGCTTTGAAACAACGCATCTGACCATCCTTGTGATGCATCTAAGCAATGAAATAGTGCATTTGATCACTTAAATAGCACATCTAACCATTCCTATGATTCATCTAAGAAAAAACATGAAACAAAGGCTATTTGTAAACATGGTACTTGCAAAAAAACAATAAATTTGGATACCCTTTTCCATGCTGGTATTTTACAAATCTAAAAATTTCTATGTTTGACCGAAAACATTTTTTGAAAACAAGAAAAGCTACATCATCATCAACCCAACAATTACCATTACCTCACTTTGCACATCAAGCTAGGAACATTCAGAAACACACATCTATACCTGACTTTGCAAAAGTGAACCTTATTCTATCAACTTTGGCAAACACCTTGTCCAATTTAGCTTGTTGGCACAAGCAAATCACGATCAACAAAAACTTTCACCTTTTTAAGAATTCCTAGAAACTAAAAGAATCCAATTTACCTTTCATGCCACCATGCAAACAAGTGTCCCAAAAAAATCAAAATGGTCGCCTATATGAGTGAATGCTAGGATAGCAAGTAAAACCATCAAATGCACAAAACCTCCAAACCTCCTCAAATCTACTACAACAATAGATTGCTCGCCAAACATGGTTACTTACGAGTCACCCTTGTTCGATCAAAATTTAGAATCCTTATTTGCAATGGGTTCATCTAATGCATGGGATGACAGAAGTATCAAAACTAAAATTGAAGATTTTTAGCAAAATCCTAAACTTGTTGATATCATGGACAAGATTTTGGAAAAACACAAAGAACGATACATACTCACATTAGCACAAGGCGCAAAATTGCCATATAATTTTGATGTAACCAACCTAAACTGAGATGAAGAAGAGTCACCTTTAGACATAGTCACACAAAAATTGCAAGACTTACAATTAGAAATGGAAAAGATGAAAAGAGGAAAAACACAACTCATAGAGTTTAGTCTTGAAAAGGTGTGTCCCCTACCATTCGATAAAAACATTACCTTCACACCTTTTCCTCCAAATGCGCAGATACCAATGTATGACATTTTTTTGGCACAATAGATCCACAATATCACCTAAGGCAATTCTATATGCTAAGCATGGAGTTTGTCCATGACACAACATACCTAATGTGTATATTTCCTAGGAGCCTCAGAGGACAAGCCATGGAGTGGTTCTCCAAACAACCCTCCAATATCAAAAGCTTTAATCAATTGGTCTTTATTTTTATCACCCAATATTCTTACAACATTGAAAGAGAGGTCACAATGATTGATCTATGTAACAAAAAACAACTCCTAGGTGAGTCATTCAAGACCTTCCTACAATGATGGAGGCACATGTTTTCTAAATATCATAGAGACATACCAGATAAGGAGAACATATATATCTTCATCAATAGTCTCACAAAACAAATGAATTATTGGCTCCATCTCCAAGGGCCTAAAGATTTTAAAACCACTTTAGAAAATGTAGCTAAAGTGGAAGAAACCTTAGTAAATAATGACATAATCAAACTATCTAAAGATGGTAAAGGTTTCTCCAAAAATTCCACATAGATGCACAATTCCTCTGATCGATCCATTGACAAACAGAAATCATGGTGGAGAAACAATAATAAAAACATCACAAATGAAGGGGTAGTTGAAGCCAATCATGCCAAGACTCAAACTCAACCCCCTTTAAATCAACTAAGTACCAGTGTCACACCTCGACAAAATAATGGTTGCCCATTTTATCGATGCAACACAAAGACTTCCTCTATGTCTAACCAACAAGTGGCTTACAATCAATCTCCTCCACCATGAAGATGTCAATATTTTGATATACCTAAGGAGTATACACCCATAGGGGTGTCCTATAAGAGTGCTTTACAAACACTCTTGTCCGATAACCTCATTATGTTACTGGAGGCTAAACCATATGAACCCCAAGTCAAGCCAAAATGGTGGAATTACAAACATATTTACACCTATCATCATAATCGAGGGAATTTGACAAACAATTATTTTTCCCTTAAGGGAGTCATCCAAAAATTAATAAATGATGGAAACATTGAAGTAAACAATCTCAATAATAATAAAGACCATACTGCCTTCAAGAACCCCTTCATTAGTCATGAGAAGGGAGAGTCTTCCAAGGCCAATCAAAATGCACCTTTGCAAACCAAGGTTAATTATGCACACCACTACGATAATACCATTGGCATGATTTCAGGATTTGATGACATTGTAAATGTCATCATAATTAAAGATAAAAATGAAAAACAGTCCTCAAATGCCATCACCCAAGGCCAAGCCTCCAAAATTATCCTACCAGGACTAGTGAAAAATCTTGACCAAGCAGCTCCAAGTTCCTCCATGCCCAAGTATAACCTGGTTAACCAATTACTCAAGACTCCGGCCCACATCTCCATTTTTAAACTATTGCAAATCTCCCAAGAGCATAAAGAGATACTCACCAAAGCTTTAGTGCTAAATGACCTTGATGTGAGTAGATTCCAAAACATGGTTAGCTATTTAGTTGCTCCTCATTGCATGTCTTTTTATACTCAAGATGACATGTCTGTCATACAGCCACAAAATTCTCCTTTGTACATAGAAGTATTCATCCATAGGAACCGAGTTAAGAGAGCATTGGTTGATGGTGGGGCTAGTTTGAATATCTGCACACTCAGTTTAGTGAAACCCCTTGGGTAGGTAGAGGATGTTGTTGACCCAAGAAAAAAGATTACTATCAAGGCTTATGATGATGAAGAAAGATCCTCCAAAGGCATGGTCATATTACCAATCAAAAAAGGGCCAGACATGAAAGAAACTATTTGTTAGGTCTTAGACTTGCAATTAACTTACAAAATTTTGCTAGGAAGACCATGGATTCATGACATGCAAGTCATTCCCTCCACTGACCAGTGCCTCAAATTTCCATACATGGGTCAAGAAATAACCATAACCAGAGATCAATAGTTTTCCCAATATTGTAACTCACTTGTCCCTCATAACAGAGAAGAAGTTGATACACTGATAGATACTAGTAGTTAGTCCAGTCAGTCCACAGTTACAGGAACTTCACACTTGGGTAACCAAATGACCAACCACTTATCAACATCAACTAAGGGTAAAGAGAAAGTGTTTTGTTATGGTCCTTCTACCCCTCCACTTCCATCATCATCAAAAGATCATAAACAAATACACTATGAAGAAATGGATAAACTAATGAAGGAATTTGATAGAAAGTGTAAGTTGCACCATAAAGGGGTAGGCAAGTACTCAATCTCCCTATTTGATCCCCCACTTTCTCTGAGGTCTCATGGAAACCCACTTCCACCAAACCATATCATGCACATTTTATCAAAGCAAGTGGCACACCTCCAAACCTAGTGGAAGATATTAGTCAATGGAACATTGACATCTCCTCCCACCTACATGGGAGAGGTTTTGACTTAATGAAAAAGATGGGATACATGAGAGCTTGTCCCTTAGGGAAAGGGAAAGGAATCATCAAACCTCTGATGGCATAATTCAGGTCTAATAAATCTAAAATAAGGGTAGGGTATGATAGACAAGACAAGGCACAAATCTCTTCTAAAGCTTTCCTAAAGAATAATGAACCTTCCTCCTTGGTGTGGATACCCAAACAAAAAGACAATCATACCTCGACAATAATTTCTATCATAAATAAAAACTTGGCCCTCTCAAGTTCACATTTCGTAGAAGAACCACCCATAAATACCTCCAATAATGAAGATGATGGTGATTCTGCTAAGTGGGAATTTGAGTCACTATCTAAAGAATCTCTCCATGACAAAGAATGTGATGTTTTTCACATACCTACCCCTAACAGTTTGGTTGTACAAAGAAAAACTCATAGTTCAAGATCCACTTCACCAAGAAATAGAATATATCAAGATGGCTTAGAAGATGATGAACACATTGAAGGGTTTCACTTTCAAACTCTATTCCCTAACTTCTTTCTAGTAGAAGTCAAAGATGATTACTATGAGCCTCTTGCAAGCTCTACTTTCCCTAACACTCTAGAAGAAGCCCATGTCATAGATCTAACTGATACAGTGTATGAGCCATCTAATGAAGTTATGTCTTTAAACCCTATTGAACCCTTCCCATACTATGAATTTCTTTCCCTAGTCCATCCTAAACTCATTAACTAGGATACAACTGATCCTCATCACCTCCCTCATTTCGACACTGACCATGAAGATTTCATCTACCTTAACACAATTGAACTATCTCATCAATGAAGAATAGAAGAAGAGCATATAGTTGGGTTGGGTATCAATCACATTAGTCACACTAGGGCAGGGCAAGCATCTCACAACCTTATTGACCACCACCAAGTTGTGGCTAATCTTGATAAAAAAAAATGGAAACAAATAGAAGTGATGTATCCCAAGGTGAAAACCCAACTGTGGCACCCATGGATGGGGTAATTGATACCTTACTTGAACATTCTAAGGAGTGATCTTCTATTTTGATTGAGTTGACTAAACTAGTCAACATCAGCATAAAACAAGAACCAAAGGTCATTTATTTGGCATAGTCCTTGAGCCTAGAAGAAAGGAAGGCATTTATCGAGTTATTCAAAGAAAGAAAGATAAAATTCACATGGTCTTATGCAAACATTCCTAGCTTAGACCCAACCTTAATCCTCCACCATCTTAACATCTCTCTGGAGGTCAAGCCAGTGAAACAAAAACTTAGAAAGATGCATCCTCATATAGCCCTATTAGTGAAAGAAGAATTGGAAAAATTAATTAGTACCAATTTCATCTGGCCCCTACCATATGCATCATGGATCTCCAACATTGTCCCCATATCAAAGAAGAATGGTAGCATATGCATCTATATTGACTTCCAAGATTTAAACAAAGCATTCCTTAAAGATGACATTCCTCTCCCTAATATTGATACCATTGTCAATCTCATAGCAAGTCATTCCATGTTTTCACTCATGGATGGGTTTTTTAGGTACAACCAAATTAGAATAGTGCTAGGAGATCAAGAGAAAACAACTTTTACTTGTGCATGGGGCACATTTTGTTGGAATGTAATGCCCTTTGGGTTAAAGAAAACTTGGGCTACCTATCAATGGGCCATGACTACTATCTTTCATGATATAATGCATATCTTCATGGAAGATTATGTAGATGACATTCTTGCCAAATCCCATAGTCAAGAAGAACATCTTCCCATATTGGCCAAAATCTTCACCTGCCTAGAAGCATTCAAGGCCAAGCTTAATCCCAAGAAATGTGCTTTTGGTATCAAATCAGGCAAGCTCCTAGGATACATTGTCTTGGCCAAAGGGATAGAAGTTGACCCTGAGAAGGTACAAGCCATAGTTAGTATGCAACCTCCAAATAACCTAAATCAGTTACTCTCTTCAAGGAAGGCTTCAATCAGTGTGCCGGTACATTTCTTAGTTGGCAAAAAAGTGCATACCTTTCACACACTTTCTGCATAAAGACATAAATTCTAAGTGGGATGATCAATGTCAAAAGGCTTTTGAAACACTTAAGACCTATTTGATGGATCCACCTATATTGGTACCTCCAATATCATACAAACCATTAATATTGTATATTTTTGTAATGGATAAGTCAATTGGAGCCCTCCCAACACAAGAAAATGACCAAGGAAAAGAACGAGCCATTTACTACATTAGTCGCACCTTAGTCAACTATGAGCTTAATTATTCTTTCATTAAAAAGGCTTGCTTGGCTATAGTTTTTGCTTCCCAAAAACTACATCATTATCTTCTAATGCACAAAGTCAAGCTCATCTCCAACATTGATCCTCTCAAATATCTTCTCAGCAAGACAACATTAACGAGTAGACTGGCCAAATGGGTGATGATCTTAAGTGAATTTGATATTGAGTTTGTAGATAGGAATGCAATAAAAGAATAGGCCATTGCTAATCAATTGGCAGATGTGCCTATAGAAAGTTCCAATCCTATCTTAGTTGACTTCACTAATATGCACATCCTTCAGATAGAGCCAATAACATGGAAATTTTATTTTGATGCTTCCTACACACACCATGGGTTGGGCACTGGTATTTTATTCATCATGCCACTTGGTGTTACCATTCCTAAATCTTACAAACTACTCTTCCATTGCACCAACAACATGGGTGAATATGAAGTGTTGGTCTTGGGTCTCAAGCTAGCTTTGGAATGGAAACTAATAGCCCTAGAAGTTTATGGAGACTCATAGTTAATCATCAATCAAGTTACTGATACTTATCAGACTAAAGATGAAAAATTATTGCCTTATAAACATATAGTTGATACACTTAAGGCATGTTTTGTTTACATTACCTTCAAAAAAATTCCTAGAGAAAGGAATAGAGTAGTAGATGCTATGGCTACCTTGGCCTCCTTACTTCAACTCTTAGAACAACACGAGCAATATGAGTTCCTAGTGGAAGAGGTGGTTCAACCCGCATTTTCTCAACTCAATTTCCTTATCATTTGCCATATAATTCCCTTGATTCCCTTTGGTACAGTCCCATTATCACTTAGCTCCATGATAAAACCATTTCCTCTACCCTCTCATGTAACCAAAAACAAAATTTCATTCGCCAATCCTCTCATTACTCCTTGGTGGTTGATACACTATACATGAAAGGTCTTGACAGTACTTTATTTAGGTGTCTTGAAAAGGATGAGTCTATAGTTGCTCTGCAATAAATCCACATAGGGATTTGCAGGTCACACTCTAGTGGTTTCACCTTAGCAAAGAAGATTCATAGAATGGGCTATTTTTGGCCAACCATGGAAAAGGATTCTATTGCTTTTGTCAAAACCTACAAAAAATGTCAAATCCATGGTAACCTTGTTCATGCACCAGCCCAAGAGCTAAATCCTTTGGCCACACCATGGCCATTTTATCAATGGGGTTTTGATTTGATTAGAGCCATCCATCCACCCTCCTTTAGTGGACATAAATGGATTATCACCACCACCGAATACTTCACCAAGTGGGTCAAAGCAGCACCACTTACTAACTCTATAGGAAAACATATCTCCTCTTTTATTCTCAGCCATATCATTTGTCGATTTGGCATACCTCATGTAACTCTCATAGATAATGCCTTGTATTTTAAAAATCAAATAATTGATGAATTATGTGAAAATTTTCACATTATACACCATTCTTCATCAATTTATTATCCCCAAGGCAATGGCCAAGCAAAGGCTACCAACAAAACCATCATCAACATCCTCAAAAGAACTATTAATGATACTAGTAGGGATTGGCATTTATAGTTGAACCCTACCCTTTGGGCCTACAAGATGAGTGTTAGGATGCCTGTAGGTGTGACACCCTTCTCTTTGGTTTATGGCTGTGAAGTTATTCTCCCTTTAGAGGTTGAGATCCCATCCTTGAGAGTTACTCTTCAAGACATCCTATCAAATGAGGATTATAGAGTGGCCTGTCTAGAATAGCTAGAGTTGTTGGAAGAACATCAACATATAGCACATGAACATCTCAAAGTGTATCAGAATAAATTATCAAGCCATTATAACATAAATTTTAAACCTCATGTCTTTTAGATTGGTGACCTAGAGCTCAAAGAAAATCCCAAGAACCAAGCAACAAGCGAAAAAGAAAGGAAAATGGGAGGCCAACTGGATCGTTCCTTACCTTATCATAGAATCCTTTGGGATTGGTACTTATCGACTTTCAGATTGTGATGGTACAAAATTAGTACAACCTATCAATAGCATTCATCTTAAATGGTTTTATGTCTAAAAGCTTTGAGAAAAACTTCAAAAAATACCATATATATATATATACACACATCAAAAAAAAAAAAAAAAAAGAATCAAAAAAATCAAAAAATCAAAAAAAGGTACAAAAGAAGTGAGCACGCCATTTTTAGTTTGAAAAGGGGTGAGAGATAGCACTTTTAGACTTCCCTAGACAACACAAGGCCTTCAATGCTGAAAATGGGCTATGGTTGACTGGTTGATTTTCCATCTCTGAGACAAATTTTGGTTCTTTGTGGATTTCCATTGCAATTAATTGAAGATAGCAATAAGAGAAAGGGGTAGCATTTATATTTGAATTATTTGGAGGTATTTGGTAGAAGATTATTTGTTTATTTGGGGTTGAGAAGCTTATAGCTTGGACTAGAGTGGTCTATTAGGCTGGTATTTGATCTAGAATTAATTTCACAGATACTCAATTGACAAACACTTTGGGTTTTTAAGTTCTACTCTGCCAATTAGTGGTTGCTCAGCATTAGGAATGAATGGAAGTAGAGGCAGCTAGAGAGAAGGAAGGTTATGGCTCGGAGGAAACATGGAGTCTGATTATGTATTGAGATACCATAGACATGACTTGCAAGAAAATCAATGCACATCTCCACTATCGCCCCTTGGCTAATGATCTCCAATATTCATTTTAGCCCTCAATCAACCCACTTGGCGACATAAACTTCCTTCATTTCCTCTTTAGGTACCTCACATGGTCTTGGTTACCCCCATATTAGACCAAATCTTGCTCACATCCTCTGTTTCACCCCTACAGACCCAAAAATCATCCAAACTTGCCCAAAAATGCCAAAAAATATTTAAAATTGTCCAAAAATAATCCAAAATTACCAAAAAATTTAAAAGTCATCAAAAAATTCAAAAATTGTCTAGAAATATCAAAAAAATTCTCAAATTCTCCAAATATCCCAAAAAAATTCAAAAAAGCTTAAAATTATCAAAAATTATCAAAAATCATCTAAACAATGGAAATTTTTTTTAAAAAAATTCACAACTAGCCAAAGGCTTAAAAAGGGGGGGCAATTCCTATCAACAACACCCTAAAATTTTTGTCAATTTCTCAATCTGGCTATACAACAAGACATCAACTCCTAGCTTGCCTCGTTAATAATAAGAAGAAGTGTGGTAATGTCATGAAACATTTTGTAAGACTTTGGAAAATCTAGCACAACATGGATAGTGCAAGAGGTACTCCATTTCCTTCCTCTTGTCAAGAGCAACAATTCCCCATGAATCATTAGTCTTATTTAAGTTGTAGTGGACATGATTAGTCTAGCCTCCTTCAACAAATATGTCAATGCTATCTTGAAAGCCCAAATATTTGTCAGACTCTTTCATCGTTATATAGCTAGGGGCAAAAAATAAGTAGGCGTAAGTGTGAAGAGCTTGCCCCCCCCCCCCCCCCCCCTCTAGCACCTTTTTCAAGGCCCATGGTTCTTTTTGGACCCCTCCAATGCCTTTTTAGGCCCAAAACACCTTTTTTAGGCCCCTCTAGCACCTTTTTCAAGGCCCACACACCCTTTTTGGACCCCTCCAATGCCTTTTTAGGCCCCTCTAGTGCCTTTTCCAAGGCCCACAATGTCCTTTTTGGACCCCTCTAGCACCTTTTTAGGCCCATAGTGCCTTTTAGGCCCCTCAAATGCCTTTTTTAAGGCCCAAAGTGTCCTTTCAGACCCCTCCAGCACCTTTTTAAGCCAAAAGTGCCTGTTTAGGCCCCTCTAGCACCTTTTTTGAGGCCCAAGTGTCCTTTTGGACCCTAAAGAACCTTTTTATGCCCAAAACATCCTTTATAGGCCCCTCAAATGACTTTTTTGGCCCAAACACGATTTTTTGAAGACCCCCAAAGTCTTTTGGGCTCCCAACATGCCTATTTCACCTACTTGATACCGTAGTGTCCTCTTTTGGGCCCCAAATGCCTTTTCATAAGCCTCGAGAATGTCTATCTCATCACACACCAAGCGAAATGTTCCTACATTGGCTTCATTATTGTCTATAATGGTTCTTAATGTACACACAAGCATTCTCGCCTACTAGTCACTATTATCCTCACTCTATGGATTGTATTGTTCCCTACCTTTACAAGAGTCAAGTCATTCCAACATTTATCACAAAAACACAAAAACATTCAAATATCTACCAAAAATTCCAAAAAAAAATTAAATATTCTATAAAACCATAAAAACATCCAAATATATTTCAAAAATACACATGACAGTGCATTACAATCAACATCAGTTGCTCCCTAGCAGAACCAAACAAACTCGATACTATTTCGCACAACTAGAAGCATGTCCAATCTGTAAATAATGATTTCCTCTGCTATCATGTGCTTTTAGTGCCTTAATGATATACCTGACTAGAGGTACTAGGATAACATCATGATCTTTTCTTGGTTTTCACTCTTTAGCTTCAGTGATCCTTTGGTTTCACACATTGTTAGTGTCCACTTATAAGTGCCTCCTCTCATATGGAATGCCATGTGTACCTCAGCCAATTTTGTGTGATATCTTACGTGAGATCTTTTAATTGGCATGTGACTATTTGCGTGCCAATTTTTATTATTCTGCAGCTATAGCTTCTGATTCTTAATGGTTGCCAAGCTTTCTTGTACATTGTTCATCTTTGTTGGCACTTCTCGGTGTGACCTAGTATTTATATCACTATAGCTAAGCTAGTGGTGGTTGTACTTTTTCATTTTTTGTTTTATTACACACTCTATGATGAAAATTAGTTCGCATCTCTTTAAATAAAAATGTGAGAGTTAGTTGCATTCATTTAGTTTGCATATTCATCTTGGGTTCCTTTGCACATAAATGGTTGGCACATAAATTAGGATACAATTAATGAATGTTAGTTCACAACTTCATGACTAGTTATCACAAAGTGGACAATAACATCAACATCAACATCATTATGAGCTCCTAGTACTCCACTCTCATAGACTTCATCTCTTCACAATATTCACACTAGCATTCATTTCATTCATATCTCATCTCATCACACTCTATCCTACCACATTTCATTACATTCATATTACCAAATCACATTTTCATTACATCATCAGTAACATAGCATCTATTCTACCTCATAATCTATCTACATTAATCATTCCCATATATATACACATTCGTATCCACTACTACCATAATCATCACATCAGATCATCACATGCATACATAAGTTAATGATATCTCAAGTGCACAATTCCAAACATAAAAAAAGCTCAAATATCTCATATACCAAATAGATTGAATCATCAACATTAGAAGGTCTCACCACAAAAGGGTCCTCATCATAAATGACATACAAGATAGCCAATAAAATGAAGCTCCACAAATCAACCTTGTGTCATACCACCTACATCATCTGTTTGTGTCTAATCCAAAGATCCCTTGTCACTAGGGGAATTCACCTCATCTTGAACAATTGAACACCAAAAAATGACATCAATTTTTCATCACAAGTGATCATCCTACATCAATCAAATCTCAACATCTAGCTATTTAGCTAATGGTTCTATCTTGAACCAGTAATTTGTCCTACTCTATATCCTAAGATGGACATGTTAGTTTTCCCTACTCTATATCCTGAGGGGGGCACCTTTTCTATGCATCAACATTACTTGATTGATTCTACCCATCACTTTGTGACTCGACCTTCCCTACCAACAGTTCTCATCAACATTTTTAGAAATAAAATTGGAACCTCCCTATTTTGTACATACATTTTTCCAATTTCATTTATGAGGGGGCAGTATATCCAGATCAAACTAGGGCATCCAAACCGGGGCATCAAAAATCAAACCAGGGCATCCAAGTTGGAGCATCAATTATTTTTGAAACATCAAAATTGTCCTTCCCCAACTAAATTTTTTCAAACATCAAGCTCACCAAAACCAGGACATCCAAATGAAACAATGGCAACACCAAATGAACATTGCAATCAAATCATCAAATCAATGACAATCAAATCATCGAATCAATGAAAATCTAATCAACAAATCAATGGCAATCAAAACATCAAGTCAATGATAATCAAAATTAGACATCAACAAACAAACATTCAATCATCAGAATTTGACCTAAAATCAAAAAGTCAAAATAGTCTTTGAACTAATATGCTTTGCATATCAACTCAAAGAGGGGCATTTGTACACACCCAAAAATTGGCAAAGACCTAAATCATGCAGTTCTGATCAATCAGTGCAAATTAAATAGAAAATCATCTATCAAATTAATAAGACCTAAATCAACTTCAAAAGAGGAGAAAAACAATTCAAAATCATTTAATGAAATTCAAAAAAAAAAAAAAAAAGAGGGAAAAGACAAACTTTTTAGAATAAATGGAACTTTTATTAAATCAATAAATCCATTTATTCTCACAAAATAAAAATCCTCCTTTTATATAAAGAATGAAAAGAAATCCAAATTTAGCCATAAATCATGACTTTTTGGGCTCCTCCTTTTGTCTCTCATGAGATATTTTTGTTGAAAATAAAAGTCATATTTAGCCACAAATCGTGACTTTTGGGCTCCTTTTGTCTCTCATGAGACATTTTTGTTGAAAATAAAAGTCATATTTAGCCACATATCATGACTTTTGGGCTCCTTCTCTTGTCTCTCATGAGACATTTTTGTTGAAATAAAGCTTTATTTGGCCACAAATCATGACTTTTGAGATCCTTCTCTTGTCTCTCATGAGACATTTTTGTTGACATGAAAATCACACGAAGCCTCCAATCAAGACTTTTGAGCTCCTTTTCAATTTCACTTCTACCCACCAAGTGAAAAGGTAAAACCCAAATTCTTACCCCAATCCCTTCTAAAATCTTATAAATAGAAGGAGAATTCAAGAGCAAAAGAACCCAAGTCTTAGACATTTGCACTATAGGCACATTTTGATTCATCATTTAGCATTCTTATTGTAGCATTTTTCATAGCATTTTAGCATTATCTTGTGTTATTTAGCATCATTTATCACTTATTAGTTCATTGCATATTCATTTTTAAGCATTCTCCCATTCTAGAACTATCACTAAGATGCTAGTCTGAGAGCTATTTTAGCAGTTGTAGTTAGGAAAACATGAGATGCTCATAGAGATTACATTCTAATGATGATATCTTAGGTTTAGTTTAGTTTGTCATCAGTTTATTTTCCTTCTACACTAAGGTCTCATGAATACACATTTACACTATGAACAAGAATAATTAGATAAGAAAGGGTTGGTACTTCCCTAAAAAAGATTGTTGCTATTCCTTTTGTTTATATTGGGTGTATTGTGTAGCTCTACAATTTCTTGGCATATTACTTTGGGTGTGTTAAAAAAGTCATCTCCAAATAGTCTAGGATGGGATCTAGAACTTTGGGAAGATGATTCCCATTCCATGGTAAAAAAAAAAACATTCTGTCCCCTTATTACTTGTTCTTGAGCATGGTCTTCTCTATGCATCTGAGATCTTTTCATAGCCCAATTCTGTCTTGCCCTAGGAGGGAGATCAGTTTGTAATTTGATTCCAGAGTTTTTTCTCACATTTTCCCATGTGTTCCTTTTATTTTCCATGATTTTGAGATAATAAATCTTCTAAATAATGACAATGGTTAAAACCTTATGAATTTCCACCCACCCTATCAAAATGGGAAAACCTTTTGAATAGATCACAATTCCTTCACTAAATTTCACAGAAAAAAATTTAATAACCCTCAAGACCACATAAACGTTCTCATGAAAACACCTACCTCAAACTCTATCCAAGGGAAGCATAGATCTTATATGATAGACTATTTTATGACACTTAAAATGTTATTTCTCTAGTAGAGTCGCCATTTTATTGGTCTTTAAAACTACTAAACAACAAAATTCTCAATACCAAGACATAACCTAAAGATTAGTCAATTCCTATAATCAATTACATAAGTAAATTATCTGAACCCAACTTCAACGAAACCAATGATGGTTTCCTACTCTTTAGGCTCTACAAAACCAAGGTGGGTATACCTAGGGATGATTCAAATGCAAACTATTGTATGAAAAATTTCTTAGTTTCATTTTGATTCTCATCTTCTACCCTAAGGCACATACATAGTTTACCAATTTCTTTAATGCTCTGAAATTTATATACATCCATTATAAGAAGATCTGGTCATAATTCTCATAGATTTTACAAGTATTCTTGAAAATAATAGCTACCTAAGACTTAGAAAACTAAATGTAAATGAGTGGTGACCAGCATTATAACCTTGAACAAAACAAAATGAAAATGACTTTGAATTTATAATTGTTTTGACATGTAGAGGTAGAATTTACTCTCAATCATCTTTGATTTATATGACTAGTTCCTTATCCTTGGGGCCAAGAGTCAACTATTAGCAGAAGATCTTGTTCAATTAACTTGTAATTGAATTTATCAATTGTAATCACCTATTTGCATTCTTATGTATATCCTCTTCATAAACTCATGAATTCTACTAATTAATTGAAGCATTTACATAATCCATTGAATTAAAAGAAACAATGTAACTAATACACAACCCATCTAGACTGCATTCAATCAATTGAAATTTATTCAAAAGATCTCAAAATTAACAAATTCATGAAATGCAGATAGAAAATGTTGACATAGATCTAGGGTAAATAGCATTTTATATTATCCTTTTTGCTGGTTAATACAATAATCAATAGAAACTCAATAAAGAACCTAGAAATTCATACTGATTCTGTCATTTCTATTTGTCATTAGAAAAGTACATGACTCGAGATAAACTCAAAAATAGCTACACATGACTAGACAGAATGTACTTTCTTGAAAATTGAACACATACAAAAATTTAGGCCCTCACAATGCCTTGAAAACTCATTTATATAACATGATTTGCAATAAGAAAAGGGAAATTGTGATTGATAGGTGTCCTTTTATAAAAATTAGTATAACAACTTGTTTCAAAAATATCTAGACACCTTAAATCAAAAAGAAATAATGAAAAGCAGTTGCAGATGATAGCTACAGCATAAAATCTTTAACTTTGTCTTTTTCTCTAACTGCTCCCTATTGGTAAAGCTTTGATTTCTACGATTTCTTCCCAGACAATAACTTCTCTTTTGGTGGACCATTTGCATCTCTTGGTTGTTGCTAATTCATTAATAGACTTCTGCCACCTAGCATTAGTAATCACTTTCCCCTATATAGTAAACCTATTCATTTCAGTTTCGATCTTGAATAGGGTATAAATCAATTCATTGAAAACACATTCATCAATATCATCTTGGAATATAGATTCCACCTATGGAAAGTCTAGAATATGGTCAAAAGAACTAGACCATTCATTGAAATCCCTTACTTTACTATTAGAATCAAGAACAGGAAGAATTAAAGAATTGAAGCCACTTGTCAATACTTTCATTTTTCTTTGAATTGCTACCAATTTCCAGTGAAAAATTGCAATAGATCTTTCACTTTGTCCATACCCTCCTTTACAACAATAACTTTATCTAGGATATTTGGCTTTTTTGCTAACAATGGTATCAATCTATCAAAGAATTGCATATATGGTCCCCATTGTTGAAAAATTGGATCAAGCCATCCAATTGAATCCTTGCACACCTATTCTATAGATTGTAGATTGATGAATGCACTATAAGCATCTTGAGATATTATCTTCAAAGTTCTTATTCTATGGCTTAGTACATTCATCATAATACATTTCTTCATTTCATTACCAGATTGAGGCAATTTTGTCTCCACATTAACCACATGCATTGGTACTGTTACCCCTATAGGTATCTCCTCTATTTGGGCCTCTAATTCTACAATGTTCCTTTCTTCTTCCACCTGCCTAGGTACATGTTTTGCCTCTACTACAGCTTTGAGTTGCTCTTTGAGGGATGCCATTTCTATCTCTAAACTTTGAATTTTCCCCTCCAACTCTACTATTCTAAGTTTCTTTACATAGCTCATTTTGAGCTCTTCTTCATACAATTTCCTAATATCAAGACATTTGTTGTACACAACAACTAGCCTATCCTCAATTTCATCTACCTTTACCTCATTCATGAGAACAAAGTGTTTGACTAGGCTAGAGATTTCATTCCCAATAGTGTTTTTGAATGTCCACACAAACATGTTGCCTTGTGTATTTTCCTATATATCCCTCATCCTGGGCTTTTTGCTATTAGGGGCAACACTCCACACTACTAGGGTTTTTGTGTCTAAATTAAATCATGACCCCCTCTTTAATCCCTCACTACTACTAGCTTCATAACTAATGGCTTTATCCTATCTTCTCATTTGATCAAGAATAAAAGCTTTCTCAATATCCCAATTGGGTATGAAAATCTTACCACTCCTAGATGTACTAACCTCCTAGCTTCTGCAGGGGTCATTGCCTCACTTTTTGGGTCATAGGCAAGTAGCTTATCAACTAATTCCTTATTTTTCTTCAGATATTCCCCTGGCATAAGGCTCAATATGAGCTCATTTTGTTTTATTTTATAAAGAAAACTTTTAAAATCTAATGATTCGATGAAATCATCATCCTCCATAAATTTTTTAGACTGGATGAGCTTGTCATCTAATCTTGATACTACAATTTGAAGATTAGTAGAGGCTTTTCCTGCCTCTGTAGCCCTTTGAGTTAAATAATTTTTCCTAATATCAGCAGAATACTAATCATTCCTAGGCATTACTTGTAAGGCTCTGCTTACCACCCTCTTTGGGATGTGCATTGTCTTCTACCTTTTATTGCCCTTTGGCACCCATATTGAAGTTGATGGTTGTTCTTCCTCCAACTCAATCTCTAACTATATATCTAGCTTAGGGGATTCTCTATTTATAGTGGCTTCCTCTCCCTCTAGCTCATGTGGCATCTGTGACATGATGTAATCAAAATTGTCTACCATTTTTCTTCAGTTGCTAAGGTAGGGAACCTTTGTACAAAAACTCTTAAAATTAGGGTTTTTCCTTCTCAAGGCCTCCTCTACCTTTCTTATTTCAACATATTTTCTTAGCAGCTCGTTAGCCTTCCCTATTCCAACTATGTTAGCAATAAAATCCTCCACAGGGATTGGCTTGCTTGGAGGTAGGATGTATCCCCTAATGGCCTTGACCTCATTGGTAATATAATTATTAGGGTCATACATCCTATAAGGCCTAGTAGAAAATTTGTATTGGCCTAGGTACTCACTCAACTCTTCATATGCATTTTTTCCTATTTCAAAATCTCCCACTTTAAAATTTCTACAAAAAAAAGTAGGCTTGTGCAGAGAAGGAGGGATCATTTCTTTGTTCATCAATAAAAATTGCCAAAAGAATTCAATAAAGGCCAATCTAGGAGGTAGATATTTGCATAAAAGGTGAGGAGGCTATGGGCATGCATATATTCTCAACAATGTGTACTCCTTGAACAAAAAGTTGCTCCCCCTGTTATGATCTAATTTGTTATTTTCATCTAAAAATGAGGGTCTAAGAAAGGTTTTCAAAACATTAGGTGCCCTAAAGAAAGTGTGATCCAATTGCCTCATAATAACATAACTAAAAAAATTAAAGAATACAAGTGCATTTGAATAATGGAAATTCTCATCCCAAATGCTAGTCCAAAGTTGCACAGGTAACTCACCAAATTCATCTAAGGTTTGATCAATAAAGTCCTAGTTGATGTAACCAATATTGTAATACAGGATAAGGTGCATCGGTAGTGAGTAATGGTGGAACTTGAAATCTTTCATTTCTCGCTTCTTTTGCATTGACAAGCTAATTGTGCACATTTTCCATGATAAAGGCCACATATTCATACTCTTTATGTTGGAAGGGGTCTTGTATATCACAAGCCATCAAAAATAGGGAGTCATAGACACAATCTTCTGCACCATCACTTCCCAACACTTTGTGTAGCCCATATATTGTGTTGTTGAAATAATTCTTGAATCTACTTAAGGGAAATAATTATCCCACCTTCTTTGGAATCAGCTCTGCCTTTTTTACATTATAGGGAATGTGGGACAACATGACATTTTTCAAAAAATAGGTCTTATTTCTCTCAAATTTACCTTGTAAATCCTCAAGATCAATAGGTACATCCATCTGCCCTTCCAATCCAAAAGCCTCTATGAAAGAAGTTCTATTGAATGTGCACAAAAAGCTCCCATTATGTCTTTGAAATGTTCTAGTGACTGGATTATAGGAATTTATTAGTGCTTTTAGTAGGTCCGCATCAACAAAAACTTCTAGAAATATTAACTTTTCCATGTTTCTATTCCAAGGGTTATAAACTAGCATGTTTTCTATTTTGTTCTAGTAGAAATATAAAAACAAGTTGAAACCATCAATTCTAGGGCATTGTGCATCTTTGACTAGGAAGTAAGTGTCTTTGAAAATATGGTCATTTGTTGAAATGGCATTTGATGACCCTGGAAGAAGTTTCAATCAATCTTTTGCATGCTTATTAGGTTTCCTAACCCTTGACTTTTTCTTAGTTTTCATAGTGCCCTTCTTCCTTTTTCCTTCCACTGTGGCTTCTACAACATCGTCACCTTCATCTTCAACCTCTACCTCTTCTTAGGAACCTCTTCAACTTCCTCATTAGCCATCTTCTCTACAAATTATATTTTGAATTCTTTGCATAGTAACACAGAAATCATGAGGCTATGGATGCTTGTAGATTTTTTCAGAGCAAGAACACAAATTCTTTAGAATGGTAATATTTTTAATGTTCAATCAAATATTTATATTTTAATCATATAGTCTACCATCTTTCTAATTAATTCTACATGCACAAGCATTTAATACCACCCTTGTAGGCTGATAGCAAGGAATATCAACCATGAAATTTGATCTTGATGTCCTTTTTAATGTTTTATTTTACTTGGCCATGGTGAACTTGTCCTTTTTCTAAACTGGCATGACAGTTCAGTAGCTTTCTTTTAAAATTTTGCTCTTTCACTCTTATGCTGAGTCAAGATCTTTAATCTTTGTAACCTCAAAAACACCCTTGGCAAGCCTTTATGTTCTCCCAATGACGCTTCAATGTAGAAGCATTACAGCTTCATAAACACTACATTGAACTTTCCTTTACACTTTTACGCAACCCTTTACACCATAGAATCTCAAGCCTTCTCAATTGATACCTTCAATCATACATTTCAAACCTTGATCATATGAGCATAAAGCATTTTTTATAACCTTCTCTTTACCCTTTATGCTCACACGCACACGTATTAGCAAAATCCTCAAAAAATTCCTTTACACTGCTATGCTTACTTCATTACTTAAGACATCATAATTCTTTAGACATGCATCCTCTAGTCATATGATCTACTCTTTCCCCATGGTATCATAATACCTCTTATCTTTTCTTTATTTCCCCTTTACACTTGTACGAGTTCTCTTAACTTCGTAACATCAAAAAGCCTTCCTGCTCTTACGTTTCTCCTTTCTTGTATGAGCACAAAGCTTTGTCTTCATTCCTTCATCTATCCTTTTACACTCATATGCTCAAGCTTAACTTGTAACCATGGAGAAAGGGATGAAACAAATCTTTGTTCATATGCTTACCCTACAATCATAGAGGCATAATGAGTAATTTCATCTGTCACTTATCAACAACCCAAATTGAATCTTAGAAAAATGGGAAAGAACATCATCATTGATTTTAAGCACATGTAAAATTAGGAAATTAAGTTGTCTACCATGCCAACTGGGCCCATCTGATATGTATGATGTGTCACCACTTGATTTTCTCACACCAAGGTCCATCTAACAACTCAACAGGTCCCACTTGGCATGATCATTGTTATAATATAACTTAACAGTTGTCTGCAAGTCTAGAAAGCGTATGCATGTAAACACAACTAAACCTTTCGCTCTTAAGAATTCCTTTTACTCATAGAAGCATAAAACACTTCATGCATTCTTACAAACCATTCTTTACACCATGTCAAGGTATTACACTCTTACGCCATTCATTAGAATGTAGGTGCATAGATCAAAACCCAATACCTTTCCACTCAACAGTTTACTCGTGACCCTATAAAGTGATCTGACACATCTTCTTTAAAATCTTTTATGATCACACTCTTAACACTTTAACATATGACTGAGAATACCTCTTCAAAATTATTTTTCTCACCTACTCAACTATCCATCATAAAGCCATAATACCACTTTCAAAGCACAAAAAGCCTTTACACTTCTTCACCCAAGGACCAAACGTATGATCGAAGAGCCTCAAAATTAACTATTGTGCTACTAAGACTAAGAAAAAGTGTATCCCCATAAAATATGAAGTCCTTTATGCCTTTATGCTACAATATAAAATGTGACCATGGAAGCATGAGCAAGAAGGTATTTCATTCTTACGTGAAACCCTACACTGTAAGACTATAAATGGAAAAACTTAAGCACTTTACAAACCCTTTCAAAAATTTGAAAAGAGACCTAGGGTTTTTCATACTTAGGATATTTTAATGGCTATGTTAAGAGACAAACCTTGAGAATTTAATAAAATTCAACAACACATGAATTAGGGCATGACTAGGGTAACCTAAAAATTTGAAAAATATGATTGACCAAAACCCTAATCTACAAAATACAATGACCTAAATAATTTTTCACCAAAATTTCAGACTTTCTCTATACTGTGAAAAATCAGACCAACAAAAGTGAACAAAACTTCATTGTCAAGGTTTTGCTGAGTGATCCAAGGTTTGATATTTGGATCCAAGGTTCATGACATAGTCTACAAGGTCTGACACTAATTGGTCCAATTAACAAGATAGAGGAAAAATAAAGATAATAGTAAATTATATGTTTGAGTAGTGAGCTCTTCTTGTAGTTGAAATTGCATATTTCGGCAGTGGGCTCAACTTACATACATTGTACTACAACTCCTAATAGGGTTAGAATCTCTTAATAGGGATTCATTGTCTCCTAACATGGACTCATTGTAAAAAATGTTGTAATAGACTCCTAATAGTATCCATCCTCTAATAAGGAATATTTATATTAGTACATCATCTTGTGGGCATCATTCCCAGCAGGGTTTTCCCTCTGATCAAGGGTTTTCCTAGTCAACACATTTGGTGTAATTGTCTATGAGTGTTTTATCATAGTTGTTGTTTACTTTAGTTGAATGGTTAAGTTTTCTTAAAGAAAATAAATGTTTTAATTGTTGAATAATTGATTCACCACCCCCCACCCACCCCCCCACCGTTACTCCCACTACCCCTTAGTTATCTTGGTAGACTATTGTTTCTAATAGTATTTTCAACACATGCTTAAACTTTTTTCCTAGAATTTGGAAAATTATTGCCATTTTTTGTTGCTTTGTACATCATGCCTACAAAATCTTTATTTTCATAGTTTTGAAAGCCTCTTATCCATGTCCTTCCAAGATAGTATAAATGAAACTTTAACATCATTTTTTTTCAAGAATTTAAAGGTTCCACCAATGGCTCTTTCTAGGGATGCATATTACTTTAGAATATGATGAGAATCTAACTATCTTTAATAAAAATAATATAATATATTGAAAAATATAAATATATAGCTAGTAATACAAGATGAAAATAAACATTTTATCTTATGAGAAAGAGGGCTTAAGGAACTGTGCATGCATAAGGAATTCCTGAATAGTTTCATCAACTTCCTATAAGAAATTAAAAAATTCTCCTGCAATGTCAAAGATAATAAATTTTCCAAGGCATCAAATTTTCCATGATTTCCTTTGTCATTAGCCTATAAATTCCTTTTAAGTATTGTGTCATTAACTTTAAATTATCTCTTAGTTAACCTTTTATCATGAAGGTATTTGATCTATTTTTTATTTTTTAGCATTATCTTCCAATGCTAATCTCCTAATTTTATCCAACTCAACCAATGCATTAATTTTTTACTCCATAAAGTCAATGTATTCAAGTTTTTATTTTGTCATAAACATATATACTAGAAATAAATTATTCAGAGGGAATCTATTCTCCTTTCCATAAAGAATATTGTAAGGAGAATAAACTTTGGAACTCTTTAACACAATTTTGTCAGCCCATACTGCCAAATTCAATTTAGTATCCCAAGCCTTTTTTTATTGTCAAGAATTGTCTTAATAATGGTTAGTAAGTTCTTAGTACTTGATTCGACTTGACCATTTCCTTGAGGATGATATAAAGAGGAATATGAGGTAGTTATATCATATTTACTATAGAATTCATAAAAATCATCTTATCTAAAACACATGCTATTATTTGTGATAAATCTATGAAGGACTCAAAATCTAGTTATAATATTCTTTATCAGAAATTTAATAATAGCTTTGCTATTTGAATGTTTTGTAGGTATCGCTTCTCTCCATTTGGTAAAATAGTTAGTAGACTCAAGGATCCAAATGTTTCCTCCACTTGACTTATTTGAAATTTCTCCTATGAAGTTAATACTCAACATTTGAAATGCCTCCTAAAATTGCAAGGTTCTTAAAGGGAGGACTCCTTTATACTTTATCTTTCTAGAGACTTTTTGACATGCTTCAAATTTCCTATAATAGACATGTCAATCCTTGAATATATATGTCTAGTAATATCTTGCAACCAATATTTCATTATCTATGGTCTTAGCTAAAAGGTGACTAGAAATTTGTGTGTGTAAATCCTTCAAGGTAACTTTTTCCTAAGATGTGTCTAGATATAATAGTAATATTCCACCCTTATTTCTCCAATAAAGGTCTCTCTAAACTAAGACATATTTTGATGCTTTTGATTTTGTAGTCCTTATTTTATTCTCATCCAAATCATCATGACACTTGATATGTCTTAAATAGTAAACAACCTCTTTATACCAAGGGTGGTGCTCAATCCTAACAACTGTGTTCTCCAAATCTACATGATTTACTTATATTTCCTTGAAATTATCATTAGCCATAATTTTTTCCAAACCTTGATCTCTTACCAATTTGTAATTTGGATATTGACATTAAATGCTTGAATTTTATTGATCCACCTACATCTCCTCCTAGTAATTTCTATCTATCTATAAGTATATCTAACAACATCATTTGATACATATGTTATTAATCTAGTGCCAACTAGATATAGCATAAAATATTTTCTAGCCCTTACTAATGCATAGGCTTGTTTTCTATTGAATAGGTTGCTTATGCTCATCTTCATTCTTTTGTAATGTGACATTAGTTATTGTATGGTGCGAAGCAAAGTAGAATATTTAAAAAGGTTTGTTAAAATTAGGGGCCTTCAAGACTAGTGCCTCCTTTATTGTCCTCTTTATATTAGAGAAAATTTGTAATGCTTCCTTATCCCATATCATCTGAACTCATTATTTTAACATTTTGAAAATAGTTTTGACTGTCTCTATAAAGTTTGAAACAAGTGTCCTCACAAAGTTAATTTGCCCAAAATATCATTGAATGGCCTTAACAATTTTAGAAACTTTAATATTGTCAATTGTTGTTGTCCTCTCAAGATCTATCCTGACTCTATATTTAGACACAATATGTTTGATAAAACCACTAGACTTATAGAACACATGAGGTGGTTAAGGCATGCCACAAATCTCGAAGGGGAACATTGGTGTTTAGTCCAACAATCCTCCCCCAACATTACCCAAGGAAATTTGAACCTATAATTAAGGTTTGATACCACTTGTTACAAGATAGGGTTGTCATTGTACCAAAAGATCAACCCATTAATGCTTGATACAGCCACTAGACTTATCGAACATAGGAGGTAGTTAAGCCATGTCACGAATATCAAAGGCAAATGTTGATGGATAGTCCAATAAATTTTCCCCTCTATGACTTGAAATTGTGTGCTGAAAAAATGTACAAATTGCTGGAAGCCTAAGGAATCAAACTAATCTTTAAAAAATCACAAAAGCAACCAACAAACCAAAATTCCAACCACCTCTAATACTCAACAAGCGCAGCTATGTGTAGCCATTGTTGGTGTATCCTTGATGGAGGGTATGTTTGGCATGCTCTCACAAACACAACAATAAGTAAATCCCTTGTGTGGAAGTGCAAATGTGAGTGTGAGTGCAAAGTGAATGTGCAATATGATCCTAGACTATATGAAAAGACAAATACATTCAAGATATGACTATGGAGGAAGTCACACTCAAAGGTACTTTATGATGCAATGAACATGAAATGATGAAAACTATCAATGAATGCAAGGTATTAACTAGAATGAAATCTAGAACTAGAATGTAAACTAAATATGCAAGATGCAAGGTACAACTAGAATGAAAGCTAAACTAAAATGTAAAATAAATATGCATGCACAACAAAAACTAAGATGCAATACAAGATGTAAATCTTACCAACTATCAAATCACTAAGATGCAGCCTATAAACTCCATATGAAAATGTACCTATAATGCAAGCTCTCAATGTGGTGATTCTAGACTCAAAGCAACGGCGTATCAATGCAATCCAATAATCCTCTATATGCAATGCTTGAGACAAGGCTTCTATTTAAAGACTCTCAGGAAACATCTAGAGGGTGTCTAGAAGATAAGGATAAGGATAAGGATTAAGCACCTTATCTCCTTATCTCATATCCTTAATTGGGAGGATAAAATGATGAGGTGGCACATGTGTGTAGAAAGTTCTCAAGTTGTAGACACCATGTGCTTAAAAGATGTGATGACAACTCATATGAATGCACGTACCTCTAGGTAGTTTGAATAAAGATTAAATTAAATAAAATTTAATTTAATCAAGGTCTAGAAGAATTAATGGGAATATGGAGAATTTTAAATAAATAAAATTTATTTTTTTTAAAAAAGGGAATACATGAAAAAATCATGTGCTAATTAAATTAACACATTAGAGCTAGAAGTATTTAAATTAAATTTAAATACTTAAGTAAAAATGAACTTATTTAATTAAAATAATTTAATTAAATAAGTAGAGGAATGTAACTAGTATTAATTAGATTAATATAGTCATTTAGGATAATTTTTAGTGTATAAATTTTGCCCCTCTTTGATGTGATGTTGGCACAACATCATATCAAAGAAAATACAATGCGGGTTGCCCTAGAGAAAGAAGGAGAATCCTAATGCCCCCTCATGAAAATTGCGCAAAAAATAAAAATTTGGGAAATTTGCGTGAAAAGGTTGCGGAACAGAAAGAAGGGAAAGAAAGAAATGAGAAAAACAGGATGAAGATATGGAGAAATCATGAGACAGACACGGCGCAGAGCGGAGAAGGGCACAAACGGGGTCCACAGGGCCTACATAAGCTGCCAAGAGACCCATAGGAAGGTCATTGTCACACCACAAGAAGAGCATCCAGAGAAGCTATGGACCCGATCGAGAGATTGCAGCTTGGTGAGTGCGTTTGGGAGCACCAGAGGCCAGCCGCGATGGGGGCACCAGTGAGTCATCTGATCCTCCTGGTAATTTGATAGGTAGATTAGGTTAAATTCATTTATGATGCCATAAATGTAGCAAAAACCTATCCTGGGCGGAGATGACAGTCTCCACCTTGTCGTCTGCGCAGATGACAAAAAAGGGATACCGGCGCCTGCGGAGACGACAAGGAACATCCTGTCATCTACGCAGATGCTAAAGCTACGACAAGACCAACAAAGATGACAGACTATAGTCTGTCATCTGTGTGGGGGATAACGGCGTCGGAGATGATAGAACTTGTCATGTCATCTTTGAGAGCAAAGCGAGATGAAAACACGGGGTTTGCGTAAGTGCAGACTAGCATCTCTGCGAATTGGTGTCTGCGCTGATCAGCGTCTCCGTTGATCAGTGTCTTCACCAGACACAACAAAAATAAGAAATGGTGAGCATAAAATGCCCCATTCTGAAAATGAAGAGACTGACTTACTGCATGCCCATGCTGCAGGAGGGCACGGTGCTTTTTAAGTCACGAGAGCACTATCCACTGACTATGGTGATACAGGAGAGACTGACAGATGTGGATTGGGGACACGTGCGGCTATGTGGACTAGAGCATGTCCACAAGTGGCCAGACTTGAGAGCTCACACATCACAGCTATCGGCTCTCATAGAGCGATGACATACACCCATAGGGAGCTTCCATCTACCGACAAGGGAGGCTACCGTCACTCTCTTGGATGTATGGTGGATCTTGAGAGTGCCTATCAGAGGCACATATCCAGAGTATGTAGTTGAGGGAGCTGATCCCTTCCTGAGAGAGTGTTTTGGTAGGTGACGACAGAGACTACCAGTATAGCGATCCTGGTTATCCTAGCAAGGAGCCCTGGAGCAGAGACTACCAAGACTGGCGGTATATCTAGCCTCTTTGATATGGCGGATGCTACCAGATCATGCAGGGCATGGGTGGCCTATTGGCTGGGCACAGGTGTTGAGCACCCTATTACAGGAGGATGGCGAGGTCTACTACTGGGGATAGACCATCTTAGCAGAGTTATACCATGATTTACACATGTGTGCATACCGGACACAGTGCACTATGGGACCAAGTTTGACACTATTGATGGTCTGGTCTTGGGAGCACATCGGGGTTACTCGACCCATCACACGGAGAGAGACCAGGCAGCCTAGAGAGCCATACGCATACAGATATCGGCCGCCTATCCAGTATACATCGACAGAGTCAATGGGATTCTGGCGCAGGTGCCTAGACGAGATCATTATGTTTGATTGGACTCCTTATGATGGAGTGGAGCACTGGGGGATAGTACAGGCAGTAGGGGGTGAGGACGATACGGAGGATCAGATGTACCTCCCATTTACTTAGATTGATTGTTGGATTATTGATCATTTCGCACATGTGATTATGCGATATATGCCTTCTCAGGTGCGACGACAGTTTGGGCGTACCTAGGATGTGGTTCCAGACAGATTCCTGTATCCTGTAGTGACCTGTGAGTATGGTCGGCTGTGGGGTCGAGGGACGACACTACGATTTGCCCGAGCATCATGGTTACCACTGGATAGAGTGCCATGGGTTCACGGTCAGGACAGGGGAGATGCTAATATGACACCGGCATATGCGCAGTGGTGGGCAGCACACCAGCCAGTCAGACTGACAGTGCCTAGAGTAGTGCCACCAGAAGAGCAGGCACGAGGAGAGGGAGATGGTGCAGGAGATGGGGGACAAGCTGCTATGGTAGCAGTGCCAGCTCAGGGAGCACAGTAAGGACCACATGGTCGTAGGGTAGTTGCTAGTAGGGGTGTCGTAGCAGTACAGGTGCCACCATAGAGGGGTCCTCAGATACAGGCACAGGCACAGGCACAGGCACAAGCACAGGTACCACCAGAGGCGCCTCCACAGAGATAGGTACCAGGAGAGGAGCCAGACATAGTCAGGGCTGAGCGGGATAGTCTACGGACAGAGGTTGCCAGGCTACAGGCAAAGGTACAGCTGCAGAGAGCTAGAGTAGATAGCACACAAGAGGCACTAGCAGCCTTACAAGCACTAGTGGATGCCGGGGATTTTGTGGGTATGGCTGTGCGTGCTATTGCTGAGGAGCGAGCGAGGTTACAGGGAGAGGTGGCTACCTTGCATGCCGAGCGAGCGACATATCAGGCTCAGGTCGATGAGTACCGCAGGCAACGTGATATAGCGAGGCAAATGGTTACGTCGGGGGCCAGCATGACAGTGATGCAGGAGGCCATCTCACCCAAGCGATCTGAGGCACGGGCAGTATGAGAGGCAGCCTATTACAGGTCACTCTATCATGATGTTGTACCTGCCGACCAGCGGCAACCTAATTTTGAGAGAGGGGCTAGTTCTTGGACCACAGGTGGTAGGACTAGATCAGAGTAGCCAGTAGGGCAGAGCCGACCACCTCGAGGGGGTGACACAGGAGGAGCAGGACCTTCATAGCATGGCTCCTGGATTTTGTATAGATATCCAATAGTTTGACAGATATGTGCAGATGATGCATTTGTACTATATGATTCTATATGTATTTGGACTGTACAGACATTGATTCTTTTGTGATATATATACATGACATGAGTTGATGATTCTATATGTGTATGAGTATTTATGATGCATATCTATGGATTTTATATGATGCTTATGAGACTGACATTTATGATGCAGGATGTGATGTATCTTTTCTAGTTACTATATGATGCTTAACATGTGTGATGCAGATTGGCTAGCAATTATGAGACTTATGCATTATGATATGTATGTGCCCCTAAATGTAATGATGATGCTAGATGAACTAGAGTATCTAATGAGCACTAAGAAACTTAATTTGACGAATAAACTAATGCAATCTATACTGAACCATTAATGTAACTTAAACGGATGAAAAATGAACACTCCATCTAAAGATGCAACCTAATGAACATCTGTCAAAATCATCATCCATAAAGATCCAGGAGCATAGCATAGGAGGAGGACATAAATAGAACCTTGTCTCAAGCACGACTCGAATGAAACCCTAGACTACATGGACCCTAACTAAGTGAAAACAAGGGATTCTTTTGTGTTTATATGGAGAGCACACCATTATTTTTATTTTGCAAAAGAGTGTATGCATTATATGCTATAGAAGCATAAATGTTCAAAGCCCCTTTGCGTAATTGCCCCCATTGCGGCAGGCATTAATATTCGAGACATACACACAGTAAAACCATAAAAGACATAAAGAAAATATGACAAATCAAACAAAAGAGACTTCATGACCAAGTAGTCGTTTATCTCGCAATTCCTGCCAAGAGCCTTAAGTCTGGAAAAGTGAAAGTCCCCATATCGCCTACAGGAAGGAGTCAACCTACGAGGAAATGTTGAATCAAGTGTTTTGTGATAATGTAATTGTGTGATTCCGGTAGGGGTTTGTGAAATGAACGAACTTCTCGAATCATAAGCCTCCAAAAAGTGATTTTATGTGTATCCAAGTGTGGTTACTATTGTAAGAGTGTGCAGCAGAATACGATTAAACAACCATTTTATAGTAAGTATGCAAAAATGGAAATTGAAAATGAGGCCTCACAGACAAGAGGTCTTTTGTTGGGCTTAACAATAAGTGAAAGTCTAAGTACTATTCTGCACAAATGGAAAAGGGAATAATGGTAGGGCATGAAAGGAAGGGTTTTGATGGATTGGCTTTTTTTTTCTTTTTCTTTTTTTTTCTTTTTTTTTTTTTTTGGGGTTTTTTCAGAACTTTTAAAGACTGTACAAGAGCTACAAATACTCAAGCATAAAAACGCTTGAGATGTTGAATATTTACAGGTTTAGGGAGCGGATCCCCCTCAGGTTTAGCAATCTGATATGCTCCAAAACCGTACTTGGCTGTAACAACGAATGGACCTAGCCAATTTGCTTCAAATTTTCCTTTCTTTTCACGGTTCTGGAGATTCCTCATATTATGTTGTAACACTAGATCACCCAGTTCAAATTCTCTTGGCTAGACCCTCTTATTATATTGTACTTGGAGGCGATGTTGATACACGCGGAGGTGGTTAAGGGCGTGGAGGCGTCTCTCATCAAGGAGTGCCAACTCTTGCAAGCGAGCAACTCGATATTCTTCATCGAATATGAGGTTTTGTAGAGAGACTCTAAGGGAGGGTAACTCAATTTCAATGGGTAAAATGGCTTCAGAACCATAAACGAGGGAGAACGGAGTGGCTCCTGTAGGGGTATGGATGGAGGTTCAATAGGCCCAAAGTGCGGGAGCAATCTGGAGATGCCAATTACAGCCAGCTGCATCAATAGTTTTCTTTAGGATTTTCAGGAGGGTTTTATTTGTGGCTTCAGCTTGGCCATTGCCTTGAGGGTAGTATCTGGTGGAGAAATGATGGGTTATTCCAAATTTTTGGCATAACGTGGCTACCTCTTGGTTTTTAAATGGGGTTCCACTATCCGAGATAATATCTTGAGGTATACCAAAGTGGCAAATAATATAGTTTAGGATAAATTTAGAAATTTTCTTGCCGGTGATGTAGGTTAAGGGAATGGCTTCAACCCATTTTGTGAAATACTCAGTTGCGGCAATAATATATTTGTGGCCATTAGAGGAATTAGGATACACTTGACCAAAAAGATCAAATCCCCAGCAGGAAAAGGGCCATGGTGTGATGGTAGGTTGCAAGCCTTGGGTGGGAGCGTGTATCAAATCGCCATGTTGTTGACAAGGGATACATCTTTTCACAAAATGATATGCATCTGCTTCCATAGTGGGCCAATAATAACTTGTCCTAAGAAGCTTTTTCGCTAACGTAAAGCCACTAGAGTGGGCACCACAAATCCCTTGGTGAACCTCTTCTAATGTCGTTTTGGCTTCATCTGAATTGAGACATCGGAGGAGGGTTCCATCAAAGTGTTTCCAGAAAAGGGTATCACCTATAATGGTATAGCGAGCGGTTCGGTGAATAAAGGTCTTACTTTGGTTTGGAGTGAGGGTTATGGGAATAGTTTTATGATGTAGGTAGGCAAAAATGTCAGTGTACCATGGAGACTCAGGACCAACAATCTCGCACACCACTTCAGAATCATTCTGCTCATAAGCAGGAGTAACAAGATTCTCAACGAGAAACTCACATTTTGGACTATATTCTGGCATGGCAATCATAGAAGCAATAGTGGCCATGGCATCTGCTACTTTATTGTTAGCCCTTGGAACTTGTTGAAAGACAATTTCTATAAAGTGTTGCTTAAGATTCTCAACTATTCGGCAGTAGGGAAACAATTTCTCATCTTTGGTGTGATAGTCATCAGCCACTTGTTTAATAACCAGTTGTGAGTCTCCAAAGACAAGAAGATTCTTGATATTCCATTTACTGGCTTGACGCATTCCTGTCACTAATGCTTCATACTCAGCTATGTTATTTGTACAAGGGAATGAAATTTTGTAGGACTTAGGAATTAAATCCCCTTGTGGTGTTACAAACAAAACTCCTGCCCCTGATCCCTTTTGTGTAAAGGATCCATCAAAAAATAGTTTCCATGATATACTAGGGGCTATAGTCATAATGGTATCATCTGAAAAGTCTGCCACAATAGGGTGACTGCCTGGAAGAGGTGCTTCAGCTAACTGATCTACAATGACTTGTCCCTTAATAGCTTTACGATCCTTATACACAATGTTGAATTCACTGAGAATTAAGACCCACTTTGCTACTCGACCAGTGAGAGCGGCTTTTGACAATAAGTATTTGAGTGGATCAATTTTGGCAATGAGAAATGTAGTATGATTAAGCATATAATGGTGTAACTTCTGTGTACAAAAGACTACGGCCAAACATGCTTTTTCAATAGGAGTGTAATTCAGCTCATAACCAACTAGTGTTCGACTGAGGTAATATATGGCTTGTTCATTTCCATTATCATCTAATTGTGCCAAGAGTGCTCCTAAGGCAATGGAAGTAGCTGAAATGTAAAAGATCAATGGTCGTCCTACTACTGGAGGGACTAAGACTGGAGGATTAGTCAAATATGCCTTGATTTTTTCAAATGCTTTTTGGCACAAACGATCCCATTGAAACTGATTTCCTTTACGAAGAAAATGTTGAAGGGGATGAAATTTATCAGCTAGCTGTGACAAAAATCTTCTGATTGATTGTAATCTTCCTTGGAAACTACAAAGCTCTCTTAATGTGGAAGGAGGAGGCATATCCATGATGGCCTTTACTTTTGTAGGGTCTACTTCAATTCCTCTTCTGGATACAATGTAACCTAATAATTTACCAGATTTGACCCCAAATACACACTTTTTTGGATTAAGGCGCACTTTGTATTTTTCCAATCTTTCAAAAATAGTAGTAAGGACATCAATGTGGGCTTCTCTAGTCTTGGATTTTCCTAAAATGTCATCAACATAGTCCTCCATTATGATGTGTAGAAGATCATGGAATATGGTAGTCATCACACGTTGATATGTGGCACCAGCATTTTTCAAACCAAAGGGCATGACTTGATAACAAAAGGTTCCCCAAGGCGTGATAAATGCCATTTTATGTTGATCTTCTTCTGCAATCCTAATTTAGTTATAACCGAAAAATCCATCCATTAAAGACAACATCTCATGTCCAGCTGTCAAATCCACTATGATGTCTATGTTGGCTAGTGGAAAATCATCCTTAGGACATGCGAGATTTAAATCTCGAAAATTGGAACAAACACGAATGCCCCCAGACGCTTTTCCTATAGGAACAATATTAGAGATCCACTCAGGATAGTCAATGGGTCGAATGAACTTTTCTTCTAGCATCTTTTGTAATTCTGCCTTGACTAGAAGTGCTACCTTAGGATGCATTTTACGCAACTTTTGTTTTACTAGCTTAATTTTGGGATCAACTGTCAAATGATGTACCACTAAATCTGTATCCAATCCAGGTATATCCTTATAGGTCCAAGCAAAGTTGATCTTTCCTTTCTTCAAGAATATTGTCATAGCTTTTTGTTCTTCAAGGCTCAAGGTGGCAGCAATGTAGGTAATCTGTGGATTATCTTCTGTTCCCAAGTTTATTGCAATGGTGTCTTCATTCAAAATGGATGACTTTTCTGGTGGCAAGGATCTGAATGGAAAATTCAACTCTCCCTCTTCTGGCGCCTCTACGAGGTTTTCACTAGAAGATGGTTCCTTTATTTTATCTTTTTCCTCATCCAAAAGTGCCCTAGAAGGGTTTTCACTAGAGGATGTTTCTTTGATTTTTTTATTTTTATTTTCCTTTTCATTTTTGCTACTAAGAGAGTTGATTTGGCTACCAAAGTAGGCTTTTTCATCATATTGGATCTCATGCTCGTAATCTCGAAGATTCTTAAGGCCAAAAAGCGCCATCACTGCCTCATTAGACCTACAAATGTCCAGACTTGGTGGCGTATCTTGAAGGTCCCAGTCTATCATGTTAGGGTTAGTGAGAGGTAAATCCATGGATGAAAGGTCATTTATGGTAATGGTATGGACACAATTATTTAGGTCATCTTCGACGTATTGGAAAGGCACTTCAAAGAATTCCTCCTCTTCAGTCTCAGATTCTGGTTCGGCCAAATAGTTGTCAGCAAAGGTAACCTTAGGTTTGAGGGAACCCAAACCGTGTCTTTTAGGATAGCTATTAGCTTCTAAGGGTTGTCTAATTCCATTTTCATTTTGGCCAAGACCAGTACCGTGATATCCCATGTTTTCAACAATGGGAAGTGCTTTGACATATATGTCCTTAGGAAACTCCACAGGTTCGTCTTTGCCATCATAATATAACCAATCCAAAATATTATCTTCCATGTGTTTGTCACTAAGGGAACCCCAATGTTCAAATGTCATTTTGTTAACTTGCATGGTTTCCTTATTAGTAGAGGATGGAAATTGTGAAGGTTTTCCAAGGGAACGAGGGGAGAGTGGTAATTGTCCCACACACAAGGCATTTTCAAACTTATACTCTCCCATTCCCAAGTTAGTAAAGGTAGTCTTTTTCCCTGTAGTGCTAACTTTAACATCTTCAACTTTCTCTTTTCCTTTACGGGAATTTGAACTTTCATGGGCGACTTCTAGTACTGTAGGGGAAGCAGTTTCTTTAATGACAAGTGGCTTAGGTATGACTGCAGAAAACTCACTTATGGGACAAAGATTTGCCGGAATACCTTCCAATCTTCTACAAAATTCAAAAGATGTAGGATCCCCTGGAATTTTAACTTCCCGTCCTTGGTGTGGGAATTTCAAACATTGGTGATATGTGGAAGGCACTGCTTTGAGAGTGTGTATCCATGGTCTACCAAGCAAGATGTTATATGGCAAATCTAAATCGAGAACATGACATTCAGTATTGATAATGGCTGGTCCAACTTTGAGAGGTAACATAATAACTCCTTTTGATTCCCTTTCTCTTTCATCATATGCATTTATAGTAATTATTTTGCTAGAACCAAGGAGATCCTCTGGAAGGCCTAGGAAATGAATCATCTTTAATGTACAAAGATTTAAACTAGATCCATTGTCTATGAGGACTCTTTTTATTTTATGTCGTTGTATGAGGACTTCAATATGGAGCGACATATTATGGTTGGGATTGGGAGCTTGGAAATCTTTATCTGTGAAGACCAAATGCTATTGAGCGGCAAGGTTTCCAATTATGGCAGTGAATTGGGCACCATTAATATTATCAGGGACATGGGACTCTAATAGGGCCTTTGCCAAGATTTCCTTATGTACAGGCGAGGTGGTAAGAAACTCAAGGATGGATATTTGTGCAGGAGTCTTACCTAGTTGGGATAATACATCATAGTGTGAAGCGAGCCTTTGTGGAGTGGACGGCGCAGTAGGCGCTTGTGGAGCTAGTGAATTACTGTTATTAGGAATAGCTACTTGCAAAGTGAGTCTTCCACGTCGAGTGGTTGCATCACAATCAGCTACTTGTAAGACAAGGGTATTCACATGAGTGTCTACCCTTTTGATGTAACCACACAAGGAATCAAAACCACATATATTGTTGGTGTCTATTTTACCACACAAGGAGTCAAATCCTGATATGTGGTTAGTAGAGTAATCATAAGGTACAGCATTTGATGTGGAGGCTTGATTCGTATTATTGTTACCATCATTGTGATCGGGAAAGGGCTTTTGAAATATTTTCAACTTAGCATTTTTAGAGGAAGGACCTCCCTCCACTTCAATTTCTCCATTATCAACAAGATTTTGGATAAACACTTTGAGTTTGAAACACTTATTGGTATCATGTCCTTTGACACGATGGTACTTGCAATACTCATTTTCTTGATACCACCTAGGTTTTGGTTGATTTTCATCAAAAGGATGTGTATTAGGAAACACCATTAAGTTATGATCTACCACCTTTTAAAAGATGGTTTCCAATGGTTCACGAAAGTTGGTGAATGTCCTATTTCGATCAAAATCATGATTGTAATTGTTGTGCGGAAAGAATCGAGTTTGCTGATTGCCCTAGTTGTCTTGATGTGAGTTATTGTTGTTACGGTTGCAGTAATTATTGTTGCTACCTCCTCAAAGGTTTTTGACATTCGTAACACCATCGTGTGTAACACCCTTATTCTTAGACCATGACCTAGGCTTGTTATCATTGTTCGACTCATTATGAGAAGATGAAGAACTATAATGTTTGATGGTGCCTTTTTCTAAAAGCCCACTTTCAATGTTTTTACCCTTTTTGATCAGGGTAGGAAAGTCCTCAGGACTCGCCATTTTCAAGTGAAAGGACATTTCAGGTATCAAATTTTTGATGAACATATCTACAAGGTGAGAGTCCTCAATTTTGTATGGCATACGACTAGCAAGATGTCTCCATCTTTACAAGAAATTGGCAAAAGTTTCTCCATTTCGTTGCTTAGTATTACACAAGTCACTTAATGAAACCTGATTGTCTGTGTTGTATGAGTACTGTGCTATGAACTTATTTGCCAACTCATCGAAGGTAGAATGAGAATCCTTAGGCAGATTTATGTACCACTCAAATGCAGGGCCTCCGAGACTTCGTGGGAAGAGTCTCTTAAGGTAATCATCATTATATGCCACCTCTTGACACAAAATATAGAACTCCCTTACATGTGTGACAAGGCATGTTTTTCCCATATATTTGTCAAACTTTGGAATCTCAAAACCAACTAGGAATGGAGTAACAGGAACAGATTTATCAAAAGGACAAATCTCATCAAGAGACAAGTGTTTTACCCCTTTATTGTTTGTACTGCGCACCTCATTTTGTAGTTCATGAATCATTTGAGTGAGATGTGTTACTTTAGAGTTCGTTTGGGCTTGTGACTGCTGGGGTGGTGGAGTTGCTCCATTTGAACCACCCTGCCTATATGCACTCGTTGCATTTGGCGTGGATGTTGTTACCATGGTCATAGGCACATGCAACTGAGGTGAAGGTGTAGGCTGTGTAGAAATGACGATTGGTTGAGTTGGCACTTGACTAATACCAAGGCCTCCTACATTTGAAGTTGTTGAGATGTTTTGTGGAGCATTAGCATATGTGGCAAAATTTGATAGAGCATTGATGAATTGTTGAAAGATATCAGGGTTGGTTTGAAGCGTCGGTTGTGATAAAGTGCTAGATGTGGGCATTGCACTAGTTGTCACCGTAGGTCCTTTTCCTTTACTTGATGTTGGTATTGCACTTGAACTAGGTGCTAAGGGAGCACCACCTTTCTTGACTTGAGTAAATAGGATGTTCTCATCAAAACTTGTAGGAACGTTAACACCATCCTTAATCATATTTAAGAATATGTCGGTCGTGTTTGCCTTAATGAATTTCTCCATCATCTCTACATTGTAAGGGTCTGCAAGGAAGGTCTTAACCTCACTAGAAATATCACCAAAACCAATAGGGTCTTCATCTTGGTCTACTTCTTCATCATTATCACCTGGATTGCTATTATGAAAAGGTTGTTGTGGCTCTTGGATATTAGGCATACCAAGGTTCGGATTAGAGGGAAACACATCCCCTAATGAAGTTGCAACTGAGGGAGGAAGATTCTCCATTACTGATTGCTTTGTTGATTCCCACAAATGTGTTTTGGGGTTGAATGTAAACCTTCCTGATCGTGTGTTTACCATACAAGAATGGCCAAATGATGAATGAAGGCTTATGAGAGAAATAGAAAATGAAAATGAGAGCTCTTAACCTTAGATGATCAGTGGGTCAACTACCCAAATTCGAACAAGAGACCTTATTTTAGCAAACAAAATGATATTGAAGATAATAGTATCCTTTTCTTACCAAAGATAGTAAAATATGATCTTGTAGGCAAGATAAGACACCAAATGGATCATGTACTATTTGGAGACTGACTTGTGGTCCCAAATAAGCGAGGTAAGATATTGAGTGAACTGCTTACTATTTGGAGATTGACTTGTGATCCCAAATAAGTAAGACTTGAGTATCCTTCTCTCACCAAAGATAGTCAAATATGATCTTATAGGCAAGATAGAACATTAAATAGATTGCTTGCTATTTGGAGACTGACTTGTGGTCCCAAATAAGAGAATGTGATTAGGATAGGTGTTTGCTTATGGATGTAAGGTCTAATGTCATGAGAAAAAGATGTTTTTAGGTTTTTAGCTCTCTTAGAAGGAAGTTTGAAGATGGGAGAAATGGAAATGAATAAGAAAGACAAATTTATAATGGCCACTTGTATGATTTATTCAATTTTTGTTTACAGGAAATAAGAACCTTGGGTTTACACCTGGGAAAGCAGACCAGTTTCGAAGTTTTCCGTTATAGGTGATCCTATCATAACGGTCTTGCCTAGCTTCCTCTTTTTGAATGTCCTTGATCGCATAGCTAAATTGTTTGTCACCATGGTTTAGTCTCTTTCTTTCTTTGTAGACAGGGGGTTTGGATAGTTTCACTTTCTTATACTTGGTTTGGTTGACTTTTTTGGTCATGACAAGAACAAAACAAGACTCAAACTTTTTGACATCAAAAATAAACTCAACCACAACTCAAAACATGACTCTAGTGCAAAAACTTCCCAAAAGATGACTGTGAGTCAAAGAGACCTCACCTAACCTATCTTACTACAAAGGTTCCCTCACAATTTCACTCGTTTTTTTTTTTTTGGCTTGTTTGAAGTTTTTTTGTTTTTTTTAAAATATTTTTTTCATTATTTGAACAAACACACAAAACACAACAACAATCCTAATAAGGCTGATACTAGGCTGTACAAGGCTTAGGTAAAGGGCATCCTCGATGTACACTACGTATGTGAGGCCCAATTCTGTAGATGAAAGGAAATACTACCACACAGCCGGGGGGAAACGGTAACCTAATCTCCTCCTTCACTTCCCAAAGGTATAAAGTTCTTTGGGGCTTAGCCAAGAGTGACAATATTTACACTTCCAAGAGAGGTGTCTTTCGATTCACCTCCCGATTTTTATACTCCGCCAGAACGCTGGAGTTGAGGTCGTCCCAAGGGGTGATGAAATCCCCAAGCAGGCCTCCTAAAATGAAAAACAAATCCACTTATTTCTTGTGCACCCAAGGTCGCCCAAAGGTGCGAGGGGAGAGAATACGTAAGTGGATTTGGGGTTTAAAAGACACTTGTTCATTATCCACAAAAATTTAGGTTTGCTACTCTAATTGAAGACACGCGTGTTTAGAGCATACAAGGTTCTTTCCAACTTTAAATAGCAGCAAATAAAAGACTAAAAGAAAATGCTGAAAATGAAAATGCTAAAATGACAATGCTGAAATAAAATTAATTTTCCTTAGGGCTTTTGATGTGTGTTCATTTTAAATCCCAAATCCAAATGTGCTCTATACTAAATGTACCCGTTTAAAACGCTCCAATTTCAAAAGTGACCCAGTCTTTTGCACTTTAGTTCGTCTTCTAACACAAATCCTCCACCTGCAAACTCACAAAAATGCTCAATAAAATCGTTAACCATTAGTTTAACCACAACAGTCGCAAACACTAATAATCGGAGATGCTAAAACACGAAAATGACAAAGCACAAAGCGCAGACGACAAAAGCACAGAGCGCAGACGCCAAAATGCAGAGCGCAGGCACCAAAATGTAGAGCGCAAACGCTAAAATGCAAATCGCAGACGCTAAAATGAAAAGCGAAGACGCTAAAATGAAAAGCGAAGACGCTAAAATGAAAATTGGAGACGCTAAAATGAAAATCGGAGACGCTAAAATGAAAATCGGAGACGCCAAATTTAGATCGCAGACGACAGATCACAGAGCGAAAACGACAGAGAAATAAGCAGAAATAACAAAACCCTAACACAGCCGACAGAATAAGTAATGCATAGACACAAAAAGAAACGAACCTGATTTTTTTGGTGGCGGTGTAGACGCTTGTTCTCGGAGACGCTGATTTGCGGAGATGCTAATATGCGTAGATGCGCAACGCAGACAACACTGCGACTATCAAAGATGACAAAACGCTAATTTGATCTATAAAAAAAATTGTATTAGCGAACTTCTGAAGCGAGATCAGGGACGTGTGTCCCACCGGGCGTGCCAAAATGTGTGCTGGAAAAATGTGCAAATTGCTGGAAGCCTAAGGAATCAAGCTAATCTAAAAGAAATTCACAAAAGCAACCAACAAACCAAAATTTCAACCACCTCTAATACTCAACAAGGGCAGCCATGTGTAGCCATTGTTGGTGTATCCTTGATGGAGGGTATGTTTGGCATGCTCTCACAAACACAACAATAAGTAAATCCCTTGTGTGAAAGTGCAAATGTGAGTGTGAGTGCAAAGTGAATGTGCAATATGATCCTAGACTATATGAAAAGAAAAATACGTTCAAGATATGACTATGGAGGAAGTCACACTCAAAGGTACTTTATGATGCAATGAACATGAAATGATGAAAACTATCAATGAATGCAAGGTATTAACTAGAATGAAATCTAGAACTAGAATGTAAACTAAATATGCAAGATGCAAGGTACAACTAGAATGAAAGCTAAACTAAAATGTAAAATAAATATGCATGCACAACAAAAACTAAGATGCAATACAAGATGTAAATCTTACCAACTATCAAATCACTAAGATGCAACCTATGAACTCCATATGAAAATGTACCTATAATGCAAGCTCTCAATGTGGTGATTCTAGACTCAAAGCGACGGCGTATCAATGCAATCCAATAATCCTCTATATGCAATGCTTGAGACAAGGCTTCTATTTAAAGACTCTCAGGAAACATCTAGAGGGTGTGTAGAAGATAAGGATAAGGATAAGGATAAGGATTAAGCACCTTATCTCCTTATCTCATATCCTTAATTGGGAGGATAAAATGATGAGGTGGCACATGTGTGTAGAAAGTTCTCAAGTTGTAGACACCATGTGCTTAAAAGATGTGATGACAACTCATATGAATGCATGTACCTCTAGGCGGTTTGAATAAAGGTTAAATTAAATAATATTTAATTTAATCAAGGTCTAGAAGAATTAATGGGAATATGGAGGATTTTAAATAAATAAAATTTATTTAAAAAAAAAAAAGGGAATACGTGGAAAATCATGTGCTAATTAAATTAACACATTAGAGCTAGAAGTATTTAAATTAAATTTAAATACTTAAGCAAAAATGAACTTATTTAATTAAAATAATTTAATTAAATAAGTAGAGGAATGTAACTAGTATTAATTAGATTAATATAGTCATTTAGGACAATTTTTAGTGTATACACATTTCTTTGGATTTAAGAATACCACATACTCAAGGGCTCTTTTGAAAAACTTGTCCAAATGATTACAATGGTCCACTATCTTCTCTAAATAAGGAGTGGGATCATCTTGATACAACACAAGAATGAGATTAATTATACCTTCAAAAGAAACAACCATAGCTCTTTGAAAATTAGCCCCTACATTGGTTAAACCAAAATGCATTCTTACATATACATTGTTGGAAATATAGATGGAGTAATTAAGAGGGGGGGGCAGGGGGCAGGGGGGGTGGGGGGCTGAATTAATTACCACAAAAACAAATCCACAAATCCTTTAGATGTCTTATAAAACTAGTTACTACTATCACTCAGTAGCCACACAAAAAAATGTTGTAACTTAGTAGATGTATTGTGTATTAATTTGTTACTGATCTTTAAGCATTCACAATTATTAACATGCATGAAAAAGAATTAAAATCAACAAAAGAGACACTAGATTTAATGTGAGCTCAATATGAAAAAAACTATCAAGTAATTAGCTACTAATTTTCAATCTTCTGAAGTGAGCCCTGTTAGGAGCCAACCCTGTTAAAGGTTACAAAACACACTATTAGGTGTGACCTTGTTAGAGGATTTAATCATCCTACTAGGAGTGCCCTTGCTAGAAGAATTTAGAACAATTTAGTAAAACTATCCACCTTGTTAGAAGATTTACAAAATGGCTGTTAAACCAACTACTACAATTGTGAGAAAGTAACAATGAGTGACCTAAAAAAGATGCAACTAAACTTTGCTGATATAGATCTCTATTCTACTTCACTACATCCTCTTTAATCAAATACAACTTTGTAGCTCCTCAAGGATATCTGATCCTTCCTCAAAACTTGCTCACGCTTTCTCCTTCACACAATCAACTCACTTGCATGCTCACTCATTCATTCATACATTTAGAATTCACAACTTGAACTTTTATTTATACCAAAAAAATTGTCAAGTCAGCTCATTTGCAAGTTACATTTACCAATAAACATTACATCAGTTGGCTACAAACTGTAACACCCCGCCAAGAGATCCAAAAGAATTAACCTAAAGTTTTACTAAGTTTGCTAAACATTTTTTTTTTAAAAGTAAGAATGTATAACATACACATCAAACACATAGTAGTGGAAGCAATAACATGTAATCATCAACAATCATACATAACAGGTTACATTCCTTAAGGATCCCAAGACATTGAGTCACTTTTAAATTTAATTAATTCTAAGTCTAACAACTACCACATCCACATGAAAGAATAATACTAAAGTCCAATGTCCACAATATACATTTGTTCTGAATGCCTCTTGGCAAATTAATTCAGAATGCTCAATCATCCACTGTACATGTCACAGGGTATGAAAGGCTTAAAAGAATATACATATGTAAAGATAAAGATACATCATCCTCAAATCCATCAACAGAATGAAGGTATAAGCCAATAGTAATACTCTAGCCATGGTGTCTTGGACGGATCTCAATGGTAAGAGTAAAAAGCACTACCACCCAACCTCGTGGAACCTAAATGGTCCACTCCCACTGCGCTGAGGAGATAGTCTCAAGTCCCAAATAGGATAACAAAACACAAAACACAGGTACTCTCTAAGTCTGGGAAATCCTAAAAGAAAACTAACTCAAAGGTTCTAACATAGATAGACATCTAGACCCAGAGGCACCACAAGGACACATAGGGAACCCACTATGCAAGTGGGAGAGTGTCATCGCAAAAGTCACGTTGGAAGTTACCCGAGCAATCCCTTAGGAATCCCGGGTCCCCTATGATCCTATGGCCACTAGTATCCTCTCGTACTGACGAGGCATACTACGGAATGCAAGGACGTAATCAAGCGTTCTCTCTACCCCATCCTAGTCTGTACTAGCACTCAAGGCATGGGAGAGAACATACAATTATCTTATTAGGTTCATTTAAGTCAATATTTAGGTGAGATGTTTTCACTTATTAAAACAACTTACAATGAGTTACCCTGGCAACCACTTAGGGCCTCGGCCCCCATCACAAGCCACTTCCTGACACTACACATAGATAACCTACCTTAGGCTCATGAAATCACAAATCACAAATATCACCTCAGCCTTATACAAGCGACTGGAAAACATCAAATGATAATCATAATGATCACAACAGTTCTCTATCAGCAACTGAAGGCATCAATAATAAGTCACAATATCCAATGGTTCTCCAATGAGCAACCAACAAGTATCCCAATAATAGATCACAATACTGATCGAAGACTCCAAAATGGTCAAGTCAAAACATGTCACAACGTGACATCACCAAGAACAAATCATCCAAAACATCGCAGTCCTCTCAAAGCGACTGGAAGGAAAATCATATATATATAACTGATCAATGACTCAAAAATGGTTAAGTCATGGAACTCAAATACATACACTTCAGCTTCACACAAGGAAACTGGAAAGCAATAACAACTAGTAAATACATCCATCATAGAGCACTCCATCACATTACCATGGTCGAGTTAAGAAAGATCGAGGCCAAATCATTATAACATCACATTCACAAAACTCCCGAACCTCTGGTAACGACCTAAACTGGTCAACATCTGAACAACCCCAAAACCCCCAAAGCATAGTCAGTACAAACAGCACAATATAGTTTCATAGTTTGGGTTTGGTTTGAAATACACAATAGGGTTTAAGTTCTAGTTTCATATATGTTTCAAGTAATAAGTTTTTTCGCAACTAATCCATTTCTATAATGACTTCCATTAAATTAAGAATCTAATTCTACAATTTAATCAATAATAGTCATTATTAATTAACTTTAATTAAACTAATTTTAATTAAATTAATCAATAATTACTGTTCTAATTACTTATATTAATATATTCATTAATTATTAATTTATTAATATTTAACCAAAAAGTATTAATAAACTAATATTTACAAAAACTATGTTAAATGCATTAATATTTAATTATTAAATATTAATAAAGATTATTATTAAAATATTATTAAATATAATATATTAAAATTTATTAATAAAAATTTTAATTAATAATAAAACCTTTTTATAAATAATACTAATTTAAATACGAATTAAAAATCAAATATTAAAAAAAAACAATGCACGTATTTTTAATAAGCTCGTCGGCTTAATAAAGTGCCTGCGGCTTGCCGCAATCCTGCAGTCGCAGGACCTACGGTAGCAGGTACTCTGTACCTAACGTTGTAGTACCTGCGACGCAGGTACTGTTGCGCAGAGCCGCGGCAGTGGGGGTGGGGTACGGGGTAATTCCCTCCCCCCCCCATAATTATATGAATTTTTTTTTAATCAAACGATTTATATTTATTTTAAAATAACAATTCAAAACCCTCCCAATAATAATAAGAATTTATTATTATAATAATAATTATTTTTTTAATTATAAAAGATTACTATTTAATCTAATAGGAAAATAAATCAAACCAATCGAATTTTCATTTTCAAGATCAAACATTTTTTAAATTAAATTTCTCAATTCAATTTTAATTCAACCCAAAACCCGATTTAATCCAAATTCCCTTTTTACTTGCGAATGAGGTTTTCTAAATAGTTTTCCAATCTAGATTTATAGATGAAATCGAATAGCAAAAGATCTAGAACGAAGAATTCACACATTTGAGAAGACAAGTTCTTACAATCATGAAGTAGATAGAACATATTAAATTTCTTAAATCATTTAGGGGTCAAAATACCAGACCCTACCTAGACCTGATGCTAATACAAAATCCTTGAAATTCTATGAGAGAATTTGCTCTCCTTCAATAACTTTCCTCTGAAAAAATTTCTTAGAATTCTCCTTCTCAAATTCGCTGCCAAAAGATGTCTCCCAAAAATTCTTGTCTCCAAAAATTCGCGGTCCAAATTCGTGTCCCCCAAAAATGAACCCCAAAATTGTGATAAGAAGTTTTCTCCTCAAATCAGGGCACTAATTGTGCGTTCACCTGAGAGGACTATTTGCTCAACTGAGTTAACTCCAAATTAACTTTTATTAATTCTTTGCTTTATTTTTTTTAATGCATATTAAATGAATCATTAAATAACTTTATTTAATATTCCACTTGACTTCTATTTTAAATTAATTAATTACTTTAATCTCATGTGCACTTTATGAAATTAAAATAACATTATTATTTTCTATTATTTTATCTTTTAATTAATTTCTCATATTTAAACTCATGCTTAGATCATGCGATCTAGAAACCTTTAATAATTTAATATCTTTTCCACTTTTAATTTATTTAAGAAATTTTAATTGATAAAATATTTATTAATTCAATTAATAATAATATTTAGCATTTATTTAAAAATGAACTCTAAATATATTATTATTAAATTAAATAAATATTATCACATTCTAAAATTATACTTAAAACTTTTATCTCCTAATTCAATTTTTTTTAATTTAATTAATTAAATATAATTAAATATTAAAATATCATAATAATTTTCTATTAAATTAAATCATTAATTAATCTTTTTAATTAAAATTAATTAATAGAAGACACATCAAGGACTCATAAGGTAACATACGAAAATCCATCATAAATATAATCCACAATAATCACATCATTTGATGCATTTGGAGGGTACTTAACTTAGATACTTGTCCTAATTATCAATTAGGACAATTGGCTAAAGGGTTTAGGATTTGGACTTAAGAGTTTATCTCCCCTCTCTTACCATTGAGATAATGCAATAGGGTACGCTCATCCTGGCAATTCAGGGAAGTCGATACCCGGTACCTGCAACCTGCATAAAATTCACGCATGTACAAACACAATATTCTAAGCTAAACAAACAATGGCAGGAAGTGGTGCATCATGTAGATCCCGACTAGCAGGTGACTACGACTCCCTTCCTTAACCATATTAGAAACACCATACATAAAGAAAATAAACACGCATACCATACACATGTAGTATGGGGTAAGTATCCATAAGAAAGCACATGTGATAATAAACCATCTAGCTATTCATCATCGATAACTGAAAACACTTAATAATCATCATACATGCATGAAATATAGAGTACCAAGTAATCTCATCATATAATAAACTGAGTGTAAAACAACATCTGATAATCTCTGAAATAATAATACTAATCATCAAACATAAGATTGGCCTAAAAGAGTTTGGCAAGGATGACTGAAAATATGACTTAGGGGCAAGCACTACACAAACATTACATGAAACAATTAAACTTTATTTCCCAAAATAATGAAATTTTTCATTGGCTGACCCTACTCGTTAAACACAGCTCTAGAAATGATTTTAAATGTTAACCAAGTGAATCTCGGTAAACACTATGAACTTTTCAAAATCTTTTGGAGACTTGATGAACTTGGTAGCCACTAACTTTCCTTCGTTGACCTTGTAAGCTCAATAGAAACTGATTTTCCTTTGCTGACCTTGTAAGCTTGATATAAACTAATTTCTGTCACATAATCCTTTGACACCCAAGTGAACTTGGTAGAAATTAATTTCACAGTGTAATATTCAAGAACACTTAGTAGAGTTTGTAATTCACTTTGCTAACCAATTGAGCTCCGTAGACTCTATCTAATGATTGATATGACATTTGTGTAACATCAAAGGAAACACACAATTGAACAATTGTATCCAACAATCTCCCTCTTTAGCATTGATGGTAACACAACATGTCATATGTAAGGCCCAGACTAGTATCCTATTATAGATTTTGATGAAATAAATATGATAAGGAGTTAATTAGGTTATGATTGACATTTTGTTACTAATAATGATTATGAGATCCCATTAGAGACTGATGCAAATTTTGATTTTTAGAAGTCTAATACTAGTTCAATAGCATTAGGTTGAATAGATAAGACCACATGATAACGAGACTTGATAAGTTCCAGCTAAGAACCTGGTCACAAGACTCAAGGCATGATCTATGAGGCAATTAGAAAAGATAAATTAACATTCACTCTAGTGAGAACAACAATGAATGTAGTACATCAAGACATATGGTTACATTCGAAAATTGGTTTAAAATTATTATGAAATAATTATGGAAACATTCTAACAATCTAAGGAATTAACCCTAGAAACTCACACACAAACCCCTCATAATGTGATAAAGGGATATTGCTAGGAACGTCACTATGTTTAACTTGATTGAAAGGTACTAGTTAACTAGTTTGCACATTAGTGATTTCTACTTAGGACATATACGTTAAGATCCATTTTATATTTTTTCATGATTTACTAAAGAGGACTTTAGAGTTTCATTGTTATGTTAAGAGTTGTGATAATATTCAGAATGATAATGAGTTATGTTAAGAAAGATTATTGTTGATACACATATTCAATATTTCAATGTTTTGAATATTTTATGAGAATGATTAGATGAAAGTTAATTGTATATTTTATGCAAATTATGTGATATTGAATTATTTTGCATTTATCTATATTTATTTTTATATTATTTCATTGGGCTACTGATGTTTAAGTTGAGTGTGCAAGAAAGTGAACCATAGAAATTATTTGAGGAAACAAGGTTCAATCCTATGTGAAAACGGTAAAGCCAAGGTGAATCTTTGGAAGATTCAAAACCTCATTGTATTGTGTTTATTTTGTAATGTGATTGAGCATGAGTGTTGTAAGTTAAAGATCATAGTTAATTAGAGACATGTCATCATAATGTGTAAATGATATGTCATATAGGATTTTGGGCATGAAGTCACTTAACCTAAATTTAACCCCATTATGAAATTAAGTTAATCCACCTTGTAGAGTGTTAGGATGAGTCACTTTCATGATGGAGTTCGAATTAAAACTTGAAAGGGACTTTAGAGAGCCTAAAAGAGGTTCCCAAGTGTTATTTTGGTGAAAATAAGTCACCCACATGGTAGTAGTATAGGTTGGGGGTCTAAATATAACCATAAGTTGGCCTAGGGGACTTAGGAAACCCTCTAAACTAGTCATTTTCAAGCCAATTCGAAAATCAAAGTGTCACATGACTTCTTCCATCATTCCACCACTTAGTTAAGTTCCTATTGGTAGAAAGGTACAAGGGTGTAAGAGGGGTAGGTGGGGATGGAAGTGGGGGTCTTTTTAGAGAGTTTGTGCCAAACTTAGTGGTTGTTCACCTACTCTCTAATGGTAGAGATAGATAGGGTTGGAAGGGGATGCTTGGAAGCCAAGGAAAGGCATTCATCACCATTTCATTGCCATATCTTGAAGGGAGGTTAGTGCTTCATGCCACGTTTCCTTTCATTTCATGAAAGTTGAAGATGAAAGTTGTAAGAGTGTTTCTTGTGGGATCTATGTGTTTTCATATGGTGCATGTTGTAAATGTTTCTGTATGTGAGTGAGCATGTTGAATCTAATGGAATTTGGTTTTTTTTTATTGGTTGTGGTTGTGGATTGAATGTTGTGTTGGGTGTGGAGGCTTCACTCACCCTTGGGAGGGAAGAGAAGTCATGGGGTGAAGGGGTTAGTTGGGCTCATCATTGAAGTTGAAAAATCCTTCTCTTGGAGAAGGGATAGTTTTCATGGAGTATGGGCTCCATTGAAGCCATATGCCTTTCTATTGTTCTATGAGAGGTATAAGTGAGGATGTGTGGAGAGGAGTAAGTGTTGATAGCCTTGTTGAGGCATGTGTTCTTGATAGCTTGTTCTATGGGAGGCATAAGTGAGGATGTGTGGAGAGGAGTAATCGTTGATAGCCTTGTTGAGGCATGTGTTCTTGATAGCTTGTTCTATGGGAGGTATAAGTGAGGATGTTTGGAGAGGAGTAAGCATTGATAGCCTTGTTGAGGCACGTGTTCTTGATAGCTTGTTCTATGGGAGGTATAAGTGAGGATGTGTGAAGGAAAGTAAGTGTTGATAGCCTTGTTGAGGCATGTGTTATTGATAGCCTTGTTATAGCATGCTTCTTGGAAGCCTTTTTGGAATACTACAATTGCAAGATTTGTTGTTTCACAAGAATATGGCATTCTCCTCTTTGAAGAGCCCACCTTCACCCATTGTTTATGATTCCATTTGTGAATCATTGTGCAAGCCTTGTTTGGGGTTGTAAATGTGTTGCAAAATGTTGTAATCATGTTAGTTCTTGTTGCTATGATGTTGTTTGAATGTATCCCAATTGAGCCTTGTTTCCCCTAGTGCAGGGGTGGCCTCCTTGAGGCCTAGGTTGGGAGGTGAGCCTCCATGGTTCCACAATTTGTTCCTTACTTGCAGGTTCTGCTTAATGAGCTTGGAATCTTGGAGTTTCATGCAATCTACTCATTGCATAAGAGAGAGAACTCTATCATTTTGTCTTGGAATGGAGAAATGAACTCCATCTTATTATGTTAATTCATTGTATTGTAAGGTTTTGCTATTGATCTCATGTATATGCCAAATAGAGAGATTGTGAGATAACTTGTTTTAGAAATCTTCCATTGTGTATCTTGATTGATGATTCCACCACCCTATTGTTGTTTGATATTGTGTTGATGTTGTATTATCATTACTTAAATCTGGAATGTGTTAAAGAAAAGAATTTGTATCATGTTATATCTTGAAAGAATGGACTGAACATTATCATTTGATACTTTTATCTCCTCAAATTTCATGAAAATAATTTAGATGCTCGATGTTCAGTATTGAACTCGAATTAGTTGTAAGATAAGCAATTGATAACAATGGATTTGTAGATAGCTAAACTTATGAAAATTGGATGGCACTAAAATATATTGAATATTTGAGGTTCATAAAATTTTAGTTTCAAGGATTTCGTTGAAGTTTCATATTAGTATATCTTGCAATTAGAATGTGTTAGTGATATGATAGTTGTTTTATGTTATATTTTTTTATTAGAATAGGAAATTTAAATAGAAAATGCAATAATAGACTATCTCCAAGTCAATTTAAATAATCATAGAGATTACATGGAAAGAACTAGACCAATTAGTTAAGCATATAAGGCCTGTAGGTGCAAATTATGTTCTGGAAAATGTATGGAAAAAAAACTGATAAAAACCCCTCCCAATATAGTTCAATATTATATTCACTCCACAGTAAAATAATATAAATCTAAATTATAAAGTAACATAAATACTAATATTAAATCACCTCTATAATAATAGATTTTAGTTTGAGAAATGACATGTATAGGACGTTATCAATTATTATTTTTTTAAAGTATTAAATGAAGCAAATCCGAAGTAAGGAATGACTAGGCTGTTGAAAAGGACCTAAAGGCAACAAAATATAAACGATAACAAACTAAAGAGGGCCGACAACCATCATTAGTATAAAGCTCAAAAAAAAATGGGAAAGAGGGAGAACAGGGGTCCTACATCCCCATCTTTTCCCCCCTTCCATGCATTGATTCTTTGACAAAGTCATTTAAGACTTATCCCCCCTTTTACTTAAAAGGCCACCCACCCTAGTGATGGCCTTGAACGGCTGCAATTAAGGGAGCGCATGTCTTGTAAAGGTGGGGAAGCACATATTTAGAGGTAGAAAGTATGTTTTTTTTGGTTATTGTTAAAAAAAGTCAAGTCAAGAGGGCACGTACATAAAGGTAGATATAGCATTTGTTTTAAAAGGGCATGTTAAGGAGTAAATTCGCATGGGATAAGGTGTTCGGGAAAAAGGTAGTATTCAGTGCAATGTGTAGGGTAGTTAGAAGAGTTGGTATTAGTGATTGATTAGAGGAGGGAATTTAAGGGTTAGGGCTAAATATTATGTAAAATTAAAGTAGAACATTTTTAATATTTAGTAATAGTGTTAAAATAAATAAGTTAGTTTTAATATTTAGTAATAGTGTTAAAGTAAGTAGGTATGGTAAATATTACAAGTTATGGAATGATAGGGTTAGATAACTTAAATTAGTAGTTGGAGTAATTAGAGTTAAATTAATTAGAAAATTATGTGTTTAGTAGTGGTATCATTGAATAACAAATTAAATGTTATACTTATAATTGTCTTAAATGTTTGTGTGTAAAGATTTAAGTATCAAATTATATCATTGACACACATTTTCATAAATGCGAGATATGTGAATCATGATGAAGATCCAATATTAAACATGTATCTTGAAAACATTCAAATAAGAGTCGTAATCTTGAAGTGTATGTTGAACATTATAAATGCATACATAGTGTTATATATATAATAGGGTAAGATAAATTGTTCTATTACAAAATATAGTAGAGGGTAGATAGAGTTAAAGAATTAGTGAGATGATATATAATTGCATGTATACTTATATATATATATATATATATATCTTATGTTACGTTTATCTTTTTGCATCAATAGTATATCATACTTGTTGTTTGGGTTGTCGCTCAAGTGGAAGGTATGTACTAGGTTAAGGGTATAATCATGGGATATATGCCATCATTACATAATGAGTTAGATGATGAAATTTGCCATCATCATCATCATCATCATCATCACACACACACACACACACACACACACATATATATATTCATAACATTTTTCATTGGATGTTACTTATTCGATAATTGTAAATCGTAATTCCCTTGAGATAATATAATATTAACATAGGAGGGTCAGGTTGTCATAAAGGTATAAATCTAAGCTAGTGTGGATCATGATAATAAAGTAGTAATGGGGCTAAGCTTACCTTAATAAGATATAGGTTAGCTAATATGATGTAGTAAAAGAAGCATGACAGGTATAGTGGTTTAAGTAATGAGATTATGATGATAATAAGGGGACCATTGAATAATGAAGAGGTTGAACTAGTAGATGATTATGATGGTACTTATATATGTAAATTTTGTATTGCATTTGAATTGTACATAGATATATTCGAGTAGAGTTCTAGCTATGTTTCTAATAGAACCTTAATAGTATGTACATGCATTATATGTATACCCATCATTGAGTAAACTAGATATATCTTCTTAAGTCAATGAGTCAGAGTCATTTATTGAGTCCCATAAATAGGATTATAATGTGTAATTTTGATAAATAAGGATACAATCTCTATCTGATGAACAATGGAAAATAGAGGAATCCGCCAACCTTTACCAAGCTTTAGTTATGGTAAAAATTGTGAGGAATGGCTTTACTAACAACGTTAGAACTCATCCTCATTTAGACAGATGCATAAAGTACCATACGAAACTACCCTAGCATCATGACCATGTTTTATGAAGCATTTGGTTATCCAAAATGTAGAAGTAAAGTTTCCTTACGACCTAGATGGATATATAGGACTATTGTGAATTGTAGAAGGTGGACAATCAATGACCAGTGTCCCCTTGATATATGCACACTGGGTCAAATAGTCCTACCCTTAAGATAACCTTATCTTTTTGCTAGTATGAATATCTTTTTGATTATCGTTGTCATTGAAGATCATTACTATATAATTTCAATGTTGTCAAAAAAAAAAATTGATGTATTTTTGCCTTGTGAGTTTAGGGCATGACATTATAGTTGATGAAATTTAGAACAAATCTCTTTCTAATAGAAAATCTCTCCCTCTTAGATTTTATGCCACAAACTTCTCAAATACAATAATCTCCCTTTGTGAAGGAATTACATAGCTTCTTATCAAATAGCAAACTCTCCATAATCATCAAAAAGATATGATAGTATACTCTCCCTCTTTGACAACACAAGCCAAATGATTAACAATGTACCTTGAGTATTGATTCATATGCAATATTCTCATGACTATATTACATCAACTGAAAGATCTTCAACTTGGTACCTATTGATGTATCACTAAAAATTTATTTTAGTGAGCTTTAGATAGGGGAATGACCCCTAACTTACCTCTTAGATACAAGAATGTATCCTTAGGTAAAGGCTTGGTGAATTTATTAGCAATTTGTTCCTTTGTATGGACATATTCCAATTTGATCTCCTTATCCTACACCAATTTCTCTGACAAAGTGATACTTTATTGCAATGTGCTTGGTTTTTGAATGCATCACTAGATTTTTAGATATGTTGATTGCTCTTGTATTGTCAAAAAATATAACCACACGTCCTTTGATTTTCTCCTTCATGCCTTCCAATAATTGTTTGAACCAAACAATATTAGAATAGTTTACTGCTGTTGCAACATACTCTACTTCATCTGTAGATTGGGATGTACAATTTTTCTTTTTACTTGTCCAAGAAACCAACTTCTTTCCAAGAAAGAATGCTCCTCCGCTTGTACTCTTTTTGTCATCAATGTTTCCTACCCAATCTGCATTAGTAAACACTCTAATATCAAGATTACCTTCAAATTTGTATCATAATCCATAATGTTCAGTGTCTTTCAAGTATCTCATGATCCTTTTGATTGTCATCATGTGATTTTCTCTTGGTTTTGTTGAAAATCTTGCTATAATACCAACTGCAAGAGCAATGTCTGACCTTGTATGAACTACATACTGCAACATTCCAATCATTGATCTATATAAGGTCCAATCTACCTCCTTTGATTCACCATCCTTGGTAAGTTTTAGTCTAGTACACATAGGAGTTCCAACTAGTTTACAATCTTCCATACAAAACTTTTTCAGTATCTCCTTGATGTATTTAGACTAAGTGATATGGATACCATTCTTACTTCGCTGAATTTGAAGTTGAAAAAAGAATTTAATCTCACCAAACATTGACATCTCAAATTCTTTGTTCATTTTCTCTAAAAAATCTTTGCATAGATCATCATTTCCTATGAACAAAGTGTCATCCAAAAATATTTCTGCCAAAATAATCTTGTTGTCTGGTCCTTCTTTGATATACAAGCTCCTATTATCATTATTTCTTTGAAAACCAATCCGAATAAAATAGTTATGCAATATTTTATACCATGCCCTAGGGGCTTCTTTCAAACTATACAATGCTTTGTGTAATTTGTAGACCGTGTCATTCTTGTCTAGATCAAAAAAACCTTTAGGCTACTCAATGTAGACTTCTTCATCCAGTATACTATTGAGAAATGCTAATTTGACATCCATTTGATAAACCTTAAATCCTTTGTATGCAAGATATGCAAGTAAGGTCTTTACGCCTTCTAGTCTTGCAATAGGAGAAATTGCCTCTCCATAGTCTATTCCCTCTTCTTGAGAGTATCCTTTACATTCTAGTCTAGCTTTGTTCCTTAACACCTTACCATCTTCATTCAACTTATTTCTGAATACCCACTTAGTTCCAATACAATTTTTGTCTTTAGGCCTAGGTACAAGAGTCCATGCTTTTTAATTCTCTATTTGCTCTATATCTTCATTCATAGCCTCAATCCAACTTTCATTTTTTAATGCATCTTTGACATTTCTAGGTTCAAAATCAACAAGTAAACAAGTACCTTTTAACTTACTTCTTGTCATAGTACTTTTAGATTTGTCTCCAATAATCTAATCTGGTGCATGATGTCTCCTAACATACTTGGCTAATACAAGTTCTTTGCCTTTTGAATGAATTGTATTGTCATCCTCTTGCACTTCAATTTTAGGTTTTGGCTGTTCTATCTATTGCTTGAGTCCTTCAAACTTGGTAGGCATTGGCTCGATAGCATCTGAAAGTGACTCAGGTTGCAGCTTGGTTTGAACTTTCTGCAACTCAATTACTGAAGACTCAAGAGTATAAAATTGTTGATTGATAGATGTATCTAGCACTATATCAAGTTCAATGAAAAAAAATCTCCTGTAATCTTTTGGTTCCTTCTTGCTTTCTTCTTTAGTCCTTTCTACAAACTAATCAACTTTCACATGTGCACTTTCTATGATTTTGTGTGTAGACAAATTCAAACATCTATATGCTTTACTCTTGCATGAATATCTCAAAAATATTCCTTCATCACTTTTCACATCAAATTTATCTTTTCTCGATTCTTTCAAAATATAAAATTTACTTCCAAATACTTTTAGGTAACTTACATTGGTTTTATAGCCATACCCTAACTCACAGGGGGTTTTGAATGAGTCCTTCAGTTGTACTCAATTCAAGGTATGAACTACATTGTTGATAGCTTCCTTCCAGTATTTGATAGCAATGTTCTTTTCAATCATTAAGGTTCTTGCATAGTCCATGATAGATCTATTCTTTCTTTCAGCTATTCCATTTTGCTCAAGAGTTCCAGGGGCTGATACTTGTCTTTTGATCCCTCTTTCAATATAAAATTTATTGAACTCATGGGAGATGAATTCACCACCTCTATTTGACCTCAAGCATTTAAGTCTTTTGCCTGTTTCATTTTCTACTCTGGCCAAATACCATTTGAACTTTTCAAATGCTTTTGATTTCTCTCTTAGATACATGACAGCCATCATTCTTGAATAATTATCAACAAAAAGAATGAAGAACTTTTCTCTAGTATAGCTCTCAATTCCAATAGGTCTACACAAATTAGTATGAAAAATTTCCAATACTTCTTCAGATTGATAATTTTTACTTTTAAAGCTAGTTTTTCCCATCTTACTAATCTGACAATTTTTGCATAGACCAACATTAGGTTTCTTTATACTAGGAATGCCTCTAACTTTCCTAAATTTTCTTATCTTTATTAGGTTATCAAAGTTCACATGACATAACCTTCTATGCCATAACCAACTTTCTTTAACTTTAGCAATAAAACATGAACATTTCCCAAGTTCAAGATAGAACAAGTTAGCTTTTGTTTGTATGCCTGATCTAATCAGCTTTCCTTTATCATCTAGTAGTCCTGCTTTTTCATACATGAATTCCACTTTGAATCCAATATTAATTAGTTGTGCCACACCCAAAAGATTGTGTTTTAGTCATTCAACCCAATATGCATTATCACATACAAGTTCTTTGGTTAGTGAGATTCTTCTTCTTCTTTTAATACAACAAGGTTCATTATTACCAAACCTCACACTAACACCATCATAATCTTCAAAGTGTTCAAACTTTTTTTTGTCACTAGTCATATGATGAGAGCAATGAATATCTATAATCCATGTATCATTTTTTCTCACATGAGAAATAAGTGTCATTTCCTTATCATTATTAGATGCATTTTTCACACAAATGTAAACAATTTCATCTTCACCATCATCAGAATCATTAGAATCCTTAGCCATGAAACATGTTTTCTTACCTTTGTCCTTGAATGATTTAAAATCTGTCTTGCCATTGCACTTGTGACCTTTCTTCTCATCCTTATTTTGCTCATTTGGGAACCTAGTAGCAATATGACCAATTTCCTCACATGAAAAATATATTAGAGGAATCTTACCTTTGTATTTCCCTTTGCCTCTAGAATATTTCCTTACAAGCAGAGCTTCAATCACCTCAAGATTACTATCAAAACTCTATTCTAATTCTTCTTCACTTTCTAACTAAGAATCTTTTATCTTCTTGCCTTTTTTTTTGAGTGAAATCTTGGCTTCAAATGTTGATTCAATGTTCTTGGAAGCCAGAACATAGTTGTCATAGTTATCTAGCTCAAATGTAGTCAATCTTCCTAATATGGCCTCTAAATTTATCTTATGATTTGCTTCACATCTTCTTTCTTGAATTGTAGAAACTCTAATTGCATAAATGGGAAGTAATGTTCTATGAACTTTACTTACAATTGTTTCCTCTTCAATGTCTCCTTTAGAAGCTTTGATTGCACTGACAACTACTTTGACTCTTTCAACATATTTGGCAATATTTTCATCCTCTCTCATTCTCATCTGATCAAATTATCCTCTTAGACTTTCTACTTTGGCTCTTCTCACATTATCATCACCTCCATAAATATCTTTCAACTTGTTCCAAATTTCAAAGGTAGTTTTGCAGTCCTTGACATCATCAAATTCTTCATAGCTTAGGGCAGATGCAATATCTATCATCATGGTGTTATGAGTCTTCTTCTTTGCAATGTCATTAACAGATAGTGTACCGGAAGGAGCCATATATGTTTCATCAAGATATTTATTTCTTGTATCTCCAATGGAAGCTAGATGGAGTCTCATGAGACCTTGCCATGTTGAAAAGTTATCCTTGTTAAGCCTTGGAATTTCCCTCTTGTAAGACATCCTAATCTTTAGCTTAGGTCCTTGAAATCCTTCCTACGAGCACCAAAAGCTCTGACACCAATTGTTGGAAATATAGATGGAGTAACTGAGAGGGGGCGGGTGAATTAGTTACCACAAAAAAAAAAATCCATAGATCCCCTAGATGTCTTATAAAACTAGTTACTGCTGTCACTCAGTAGCCACATAGAAAAATGTTGTAACTCAGTAGATGTACTATGTATTACTTTATTACTGATCTTTAAGCATTCACAATTATTAACATGCATGCAAAATAAATAACATCAACACAAGAGACACCAGAATTAACATGGAAACCCAATATGGGAAAAACCACCAAGTAACTAAATACTGATTTTCACTCTTCTGAAGTGAGCCTTGTTAGGAGCCAACCCTGTTAAAGGTTACAAAACACACTATTAGGTGTGAATATGTTAGAGGATTTAATCACCCTACTAGGAATGGCCTTGCTAGAGGACTTTAGAACAATTCAATAGAACTTTCCACCTTGTTAGAAGATTTACAAAATGACTGTTAAACCAACTTTGTTAGGAGATTTGGAAATCACTGCTACAATTGTGAGAAAGTAACAATGAGTGGCCTGAATAAGAGGCAACTGAACTTTGCTAATATAAATCTCTTTTTTGCTTCACTAGATCCTCTCTAATTGAATACAACTTTGCAGCTCCTCGAGGATATCTAATCCTTCCTCAAAATTTGCTGACTCTTTCTCCTTCACACAATCAAATCACTTGCATGCTTGCTCTTTTATTCATACATTTAGAATTCACAACTTGACCTTTTATTTATGCCAGACAAATTGTCATGTTGACTCATTTACAAGTTACATTTACCAATAAATATTACATCAATTATCTACAAACATTACATGAAACAATTAAACTTTATTTCCCAAAACAATGTAATCCTTTATTGGCCGACCCTGCTTGGTAAACATTGCTCAAGAAATTATTTCCACTGTTAACCAAGTGAAGCTTGGTAAACACAATGAACTTTGCAAAATCCTTTGGAGACTGAATGAACTCAATAGACACTAACTTTCCTTCACTAACCTTGTAAGCTTGGTAGGAACTAATTTTCCTTTGCTGACCTTGTAAGCTCGGTAGAAACTGATTTCTTTCACAAAATCCTTTGATGCCCAAGTGAGCTTGGTAGAAACTGATTCCATAGTGTAATATTCAAGAACACTTGGTAGACTCTGTAATTCACTTTGTTGACCAACTGAGCTCGGTAGACTCTGTCTGATGACTAATATGACATTTGTGTAACATCAAAATCAAAACACAATGAACAATTATATCTAAAAATACATATGTTCCCCATGGAGTAGTAAAAGAAGTCTTATTATGTTGATATTTCCTTACTTTGAGCTACTTGTAACCAAAGTAACCATCCATCATAAAAAAGAGTTTGTTCCATGTTTCTCTCTACAAAAATGCTTACATTTTAGGAAGTCCATAATCATCTTTTAGTGGTGAGATATTCAAATTTATAAAAGCAATACATAATCTAATGTCACCATTCTTTTTCCTTAGAGAGATAGGATTGAAAACCTAGGATTGATTATCTCTTCATTTTTTATACTACCATTTGATTTATAGGCCTTTTTTTAATGGCTTAGTGTCTAGTTTCAAAGGTATTTCATGTTGGAAAAAATCATCTCTATAAGATTTCAACTCATCGTTAGACCATGCAAACACATGCCTATACTTTCTCAATAGAGAGATGAGGTATGATATGGTTTTATGAGTCATTCTTTTGTTGAAATTAATACCATTCTTTTTCCTTAGAGAGATAGGATTGAAACCCAAGATTGATCATTTTTTATACTAACATTTGATTTATAGGCTCTTTTTTTTAATGGCTTATTGTCTAGTTTCAAAGGCATTTCATGTTGGAAAAATCATCTCTAGAAGATTTCAATTCATTGTTAGACCATGCAAACACATGCCTATACTTTCTCAACAGTGAGATGAGGTCTGATATGGTTTTATGAGTCATTTTTTTGTTGAAGTTAACAATTAGTTTATAAGTTTTGATATTTTCATGCTCATCAAAGATTATTTCTAATGTTACTAATCCATTAGGTATTTTCTTAGATCTAAGATGAAAAAATTATTCTCCAACTAAGGTTTCCTTATCATCTTGATTTTCTATAAAATTATTGTTATCAAGGCTTCAATCTTGATAATGTCCTTCACATGTAAGAAAATCAAGTAGATCCTTAGCATCATAAAAAACTAACCACTTGTGCACATTATCTAGTATAGATGACCTATTTTCATTTCAATTTGAATAATCTCTTGTAATGGGATATCAATCTGTTTGATATCTAGGCTATCCATCATATAAACTAAGTAGTTTCTACCCCTATCAATCCATTTTTATTGAAAATGCATCAAAGATTTCTATCGAGTCTCAAAACTAATTTCTATATTTCTTCAACCTTGAATTCTTAGTGGTAAAGTAGCTTCTAATTTAAGATAGTACTAGTTTAGAATCTCCCAAGAGTGATATAATTTTAATCTTATCCACTCTAGTCAAGTTCAACCCTAATATTAATGCTTCATACTCAACCATGTTACTAGTGCATTAAAAAATTCATAAAAGGGTAAAAGTACAAACCCGTGTCACCCTTTTACAAAGGAAAAGATTAACTAAATTATAATTGCTCACCTTCAATGACATAAAAGTTGTAGTATTATTTAGAATTTTATAATGAAGTAAACTAATGAAATGTGTAGAAATGGATGAAGTTTGGGATTATAATTTTTAATAACTATTCAAAATAAGAATTGATATATTTTTCTAATTTTGAAAGGCAATTTTTTACTTGTTGAAAAATGGTGAAAATTAGGGGTCTAGTTCCCACCACAAAACTATATGGAAATAAACGTATTTCCCTTTGATCTTAGATTATGTTATAGATAACATATATAGATGGAACAATCAAAAATAAAAAAATCTATATACCTATAGTTTATCTCTTATAATGATTCAAATTTCAACACACCTAAAATCGATACTTTTCATCTCTCATCACATTTTTCAAAACAAATCTATTCAAACCAAAAGAAAAATTATACATTCTTGAAGAGGAATTTCTCCTCTAGAAAGTCATGTGATTTTTAATTTTATTGATATGATTTAATATTGAGCTCTATAAAACACTATTTATATGTTATTAAAAAAACATTAAAAATAGTAAGACTTATTGAAATGTCAGTTTTTAGAAATAATTTCATTTTTTTAGTAATTGGATACAAACTAGTATAAAACATGTATTTAGTAGATATTTCCAATTGGAAAAGTGTGAGACCATATATAATTTAGCTATAATGCATTTTTCTATATTTGAATAAAATTGATTTTTAGATAGAAATATTCAAATTTTAGTCATTCTAATAAGTCAGCTTGGAAGGTGACACAACCTTGTGCTTTTACCCAAAAAGGAATATCAATATCTTTCTAGAAGGAGATACAATAACTACTACTAAACCATTACCTTCACTACTACATGCTCCATCAAAATTCATTTTCTATACTCTATTGCTTTACCCCTATAGATAGACTTCCTTTGATTCATCAATATACTAGACTAGTTTACTCTAGTTTATATTGAATTTCATCATATGAGTTTTACAAAAGTTAACTCTATAATCAAGAATGAAGCTATGTACAAAGTATGTGAATCTTGGTTCCCTATAAATTCTAAAACATCTTCCATTTATATAGATGGCCACATAAGATAACTCCTACTTAATATGCCCACATATCAAGTTTGACCATTTTCTAAAAGTTACATACCATAATTCAATTTCTTTCACGATTCCCACTATTGGCATAGATTGGTTGTCTATTGTTTAACAATTTCCATAAGGAATATCCATATTTAGACCCAAATCTTTCATGACATTAGTCAACATAATATATGATTAACCAAGTTAGATAAAAGGGGTCTACATGTGGTGAATTCTCATTGACATTGGTCCCTAGAATCATTGCTCGTATAACTCTTATATTATTATCTTTGTTTTCTTTAGATAGAAGATCTAGGACTTCTTTTCCATATTCTCGGATCTTAAGAATTTCAAAGAATGGAGCTGGAATCTTTATTTGGGAAAATTTATTTGAAATAAATGAATTAGAATTTATTATCTACTTACTATTTTCTTAGACTCATTCTCCATTACTTGTTTTTAACTTGGCATCACCTTTTCATTATCTTTTCTATAAATATCAATCTAAGGCCTATTATTATTTAAAGCTGGTTACTTTCCATTCTCAAGATTTCTAGTATTATTTATGAATCTAAAACTTTTTCTAGCTTGTTCAACTATTGCAATGGTATAGGCTCTTCTTTCCTCTTCATCTGATTGTCTTATCCTTGGGATTTCCTCTTCATTAAAGAAACATAAAGTTAATATTAGGGATATATTCATCTACAGAAAAATCATCATCTCTGCAAAGTGGTTTTGATGACAAGTTGTTGATAAGGGATTGCTCCTCTCCTTCCCCTTCTTCCACAAAACTATAAGAAATCAAACACTTATTAGGAGCACATGGCAACATACAAGTTTCACACCAAGGACCATTTTCAATAAAATTGTTATTTCTTCTCAAAGGATCAAGAGTTTGATTGTTCCTTATAGATTTCCAATCTTTTGAATTTGTATTTGATTAGATGCATTCCAATATATTATTGTAAGGCCTATCATTTCTATTAGGTTTGAAGGACTCATCTTTGTTCTGTTTGATTTGTGAATCCTTGATCCTATAAAATATTTTCTCAATTTTATCCTCATCTTTAATTTTTTCTAGACCTTTGGGATCAAAAAAATTAGGAGCTTCTCTTTTTCCAATCTTACCAACTTCTTTTATATCATTCTTAATAGTTTTTATGACTTTGAATGTTTATTGCAGTGTGTTGGGCCTATGAGATCTTATCTCATACTTAGTTTTACTCTAGAAAACACTCAAATAGAAGTTGATTAGGAAAAATTCTACTAGTGAGATATCTCTTGGTATCCTATTCAAAAATTTATTAAACATTTTATTGAATTCTACTATTAATTCATTAGTTTTCGTCCTACTCAATCGATGAGATGCAAAAGATGTGTCACTTGATCTCTAAACTACTCAATAAATAGCTCCATAAATTCATGCCAACTTGAAATGGAATTTTCAAGTAATCCTTTATACCACTCAATAGCATAATCAATGAGGGATTGCACAAATAACTTCATAAATAAATTTTCATTATTTTCTTCCAATTATTCAATAGTATATTCTAAATTAATGAAATGTTCTTTAGCAAACTAGGTCTCTTCTCTAGATAAATTTTGGATTGTAGTTGTTAACTCATTTTTATAGGATTTAGATATCCAATCATTCTTATGAAATGAAGTTGATTTCATCTTTGAATCACCATATATAGGAGCTCTAGCCTTATGTCTTGTATTCAACTGATATTGGTTTTGTCTCCTCTAATTATTTGCTACATTTTCTAATAGTTCAAAATATTGTTTATATTATCATTATTGCTATTCTTTCTATTATAATTTCTATTTTGGTGAAAATCATTTCCCTTATTTTGATTATATCTCCAATATCCATTAATTTCCTCTCTTATATTTCTTTCATATAGTGGATTCTTTTGTGAGTTATTGTAAAATGGGATCTCTATTATAAGGTGGATCATATTTAGTAGCTTTGCATGTTTCCTAATTTCTATCATTATTCATATTCCTAGGAGTGATAATCTGATATATATTTACTCTAATTCTTTCAATCATCTTACTAGGAACTTGTCTTAAATCCTTGGCTTCCTTCTTGGGTGCAATAATACATATAATTTGAAAAGTTTCATCCAATTTGTGAGCATCTTCCTCATTCCCTTCCTTGTCATATTCTTTTACTTCATCACCAACTTGATATTTTTCTAGTTGATTCTCATTATCAAGTTTTGTTATTAAAAAATATTTTTCTATCTTTCTAATGTCTTGTCTCTAGAATGCTCACCTTCTTTAGTAAAGGGCCCATTTTCCCTACAGACAAATTTTGTGTATTTGGTGTACAACATGTTTGATATTCATTCTTCTAACTCATAGTCCTTTTCTTTTGAGTCCACTCTAAAAATTATTTTCCTTCGTGAAGAAATCTCCTACCCCACATACACTTAATAAAAAAATGTATATAACTTTATTCTCTCTCAAAATAAAAATATTGATCATTCATAAAATTCTACACAAATTCTCCACCTCTTATTTCTTTTGGCTCCTGATTTAACAAGTTTTGAACAACCCAATGATAAGAACAAAAAAATATAGGATTTAGCTACTTCCCATATTGGACACACCTCTTCATACATCAGGACCAACTATAGGCTAAACTCCATCTTTACTTCAGGCTTTGGAAAACCTAAGTGCGTAGACCTTAGATTCACCTATATGACTAGTGCAAAAATATAGATCTGAATATAGAAAAAGTAGATAAAATCCTTGAATCTTCTTCACTTATATGCACTAACAAAGGTATGAAATAGCTAATAATAAAACCTATGATAGTCACAAGCTAAGTGAGGGTTAATTTTCAGCTCTTCAACACAAAAGGGAAAAAAACATTGATGATGAATTGATTTTTAGCATAACCTACATATGAAACAATAAGAAGCATGTAGGCCTTATGATTGAACAACACCTTATCCATTGGGTATTCCACAAATCACAACATACATCAAGATATTAGTGATCTATCCATTCACTTTGTGAATCAGATGTTTATATTCAAACCAAATCTTATACTCATAAAATCCTTCCTTGAAATATACAACACTATTAAGATACATCAAAAATTTACTTGATTATTTGAATCAATAGTGAAACACATAAAAAAAAAAGCCCAAAATGAGTTGCAAACAACAAAGATAAGAGACAATAATCATAATGAAATTAAGTTTATTTTCTTCTTTTGTATTCATTTCTTTGGGACAAATACATTCAAAATACATGAAGACATCTCATAAAACATCAAATAGATCATAATCACACACTATAGTTTCATTTTTGGTGTTCATACAAAGAAAATGCTAAGAGAATGGTGGGATCATAGCTAGAGCCTTGCTCAATGGACTAGAACCAACAATGTACAATAAGAGAAAAGAGAAACATTTAGGAAGTAGAAGAATCCTTGATCTAATCTAAAAATGCCAAATGTGCACTTGAAGTTCTTCAACATGGCATTCTAAAGCATCTCTACTCTCTCCTTTTCCAAGTGAATATCAAATCCCTTTCAATTGATCTAACAAACACATAAAAATATCTCCAAATGATGGAGAAAAAAAATTCTAAAAGAAGCCAAATCCACTGATAAAGATTCTACGAAAATCATAACTAAATGGCTTCCAAAGCAAAATATCACTACTAGAATCATGCATGTCAAATTTGGAGACAACCTAGATAACCATTTGCCTAGAAACTAAAAATAAACCTGCAATTTATAACCAAAACAATCTATTTAAGAATGCTTCAGTTTTACAAAGCTATGAATAACTTCTATTTGGTTATACTTACACACATTCCGACTATAGAAATAGAAAGTTCCTTCTCTCACCTTTCCAACTATATATAATACTTGATATTTTAGATTAAAATTACACCATTAATATGTGTTTGAAGTTTCAAACTTTGAGGACGGTAGATACATTCCATTATACATTATTCTTAACCACTACGTAGAATGGTGGATACATTCCCTTTTGTTTCTTATGTTACATGATTAGATTAGACAATATATTCAATAATGAAATACAGTTTTTTTTAACCATGGTCCCTTGCATGAGCATATTTGGAGAATGTGTATTTCATTTAAACTGGTGAAAGGGTCCACCGATATTTTATTGATGCATGCTTGGTCAACTGGAAAGGTGCCTTAAATTGGAAGAGCTCGTAGTAAGTGCTTTACCATGCATACCTTAGCAATTTAGTTATTTCACATTGACCTGATGACCTCCTCCTCATTTTATTGTTTCCTTCAATTAGTCTCAGGTGAATAAATATAGCAACCCATGCTATGGATAATGCACACTTGCCTTTAATTCAATTCTCAATACCACCACTGAAAAATCATGGCATATTACCTTTAGAGAAATACTTTGGATAATAGTTTGATGACATATTTTTTTATTTATATTTAATATGTACATCTCTATCCTTTTAAGATAGCACCCCTCCAAGATTTTGACTATATCATTTTCTTGTGTTTATGCAAACATACTTGGGTTAGAAGAAAATGATGGGATCCTCAATTTTACTCACATCTTATTTACGCAAAACTCATATGACTATATATCACAAGAAAATCTTCACAATATCACATGAATGGCAATTTTTAAAATAAACTTTAGCATATACAAACCTTGGGACCTCCCTAGCATACTTAATTTTCTCCTTCATTATTAACTATGCATATGATCTTTCATATATTAAATGTACATATGATCTTTCATATTTGAATTTGATTAATAATATGTCCACACTACAAATCTGTAGTGATTATTATGAACACAACTTCTTTAAAAAATAAATCAATTCCATAGTGTCTTATCAACCTACTAAAGTTGAACTCAGGCCCTAAAGTGGGTCTGACTAGAAAGAAATTCAAACACAAACACCTAACCCTTCAATCTAATCCATTTGACTCAATGCACTGATCTTATTCAAGAATGATCATTGATTGACCACTATCACTCATTTTTTACCCTTTTGCTAACTATCCTTTTTATGCTAGGAGGCCTCAAGATTAGCCTTATAAATTGACTAAATCAAATAACTGGAAGCTAACACTAAGCAGGTTTTGTTAGAGTACATAATTATTTATTCTTTTACATAAGTTTACTTAGATAAATGCACTTAGATATTAGTTTTCATCTAGGAGTTGTTGATGAGTTGTTGACAACATGAGAGTTTATTCCTACCGAATCATACTTATCTTCTCACCTTGATTGAGGATATTCCAACTTTTGTTGATGTATGCTTAGTTGTCACACTTATCTCCTAGCATCTTCTAGGTTGTTCTAGAAGATTCCTTGAGGCCTTTATATTCATGCTCTCTCATTGTATTTCATAACATACTGGCATTGATAATATTGTATAGAAAATTATTTTTCTTTGTTGGAATATTTTTCTCTCAAGTCTGTTTAGTTTCTCCAAGATCTTGCTCCTTCCTCCATTGGTTTATCTTCGATAGGTTATTTTCATGTAGGTGATCTTGGCACACTGTGAAGTTGGCTTTCACTAACTTCTACATGGTATCAGAGCCTTCTCATTGCTTCCTGGCTGAAGGTTTTTTGAAGGCATGATTTGGAGACACAAACCCTAATTTTTTTGTGAGTTTTTTATTCAATCAGGTGGAAGAGAAATTTTTTGGAGCACTTTGGGCCTGAACAAACATTTCCATTGAGTTCAAAAGGCCCATTATAGTCAAAATCCATATAATTTTTTTTTATTTTGGAGAAAGTTGCTCCGGGAGGCAAATTTTTTTGTCTGAATAGCCATATGGATTGTATGGCCATTTAAAAAAAAAAAAAATCAATTTTTGGGTTAGTTTCCTAGTAGTCACCACCATGTTGCTAGCATGCCACCTCGATGCCACTACTACTAGTAGTGGCACCATGGAGCTACTGTGGCACCACCCATCTATAGTCACCTCTCTACAACCACCTCCATTTTGCCAGTGGGCCTCCCACCACCCCCACCACGACCCACAACACTATCCATTTCTACATCTTACACTAGGTGCCACTACAATTGCACCCTCTCCACCACTCACTAGCCCACCTACTAGCTATGTGCCATTGGGCTTCTTCTGCGGGTGCCACGTGGCCCCTGCCATGTCACCTATTCACAACAAGTACTACCACATGGCAATCATTTTTTGCCATCATGGCCTTTAGGCCATCAATTTTAAGTTCATAGACTGCTGACATTAGCATGACATCATCACTACCTCAACACTTTTGTAAGGTCTTTGACATCCCTTTTGACCTACTCTCAGCTTTTTGGCCATAACTTGAGCATAGAGAGGTATTTTTTTGATCTAAAAGAAGTGTAAAAAAGCGGGTTCTAAGATGGAGACATTGATGTAAGTATCTTTCAGTTTTGATGTAGTTTTGTTGCCTATTTATGTAGTCAAACTTAGATGTTCTATTTTTCACTCCATCAAGCATATCTTGTGCATTTCATCTCCATTTTTTGAAAACATTATATTTTTGGAAAGTTGGTCTTGTCATATTTTTATAAATGCTATCATTTCCTTTATATTTTGCCCCATGCTCTTTCTATCATGCTTTTAGAATTTTTCCTCTATGGTGGATATCCTGGGTGTTCTAGGTCCAGGGATTATTTTCATGGCATGGGATCTTTTTCTTTGAGCTGTATTGTCTTTTATATAAGCTCTTTTCCTTTTCTAATCATTGTAGCTATCATTTGTAAGAATCTTTATGCTAACACATTGAGATAAAGTACCACTCTTGCATTTTAGGTTCATGAACTTTGTTTTGAGATAGTTGTACTTGCACTATATTTACAAAGCACCATGTGGGGATAGTTTTTTTTTGTGTTTGTGCCCTCTTCCTTTTTTGACCCATGCAGAGTTAGTGACTATACCTTTATAGGTGTTTGTACCTCTTCAACTCTCTCTTTGTTCTTGATTCTTTCTATAGAGGATTTTGGCCCACCTTTTTAGTTGCATGTCATCTCATCCCATTTGCATTAAGGGGGGGTTATTTTGTTGGTTCTAATGTTTCTTTGGTTTGATGGTTTGTTAGTGTGAGCTATGTATTTAGTATCTAATCCTATATACTAGGTGATTGTAGTGGCTAGTTGCCTATGCATTTTGGTGAGATGGATCATCTACCATATAGACACTATTGGTTTGTGCCTTCTATTTTACATGGAGGATCTTTAGATTGGCAGTTTCTTTCTAACAAAGTTGTGTCTTCTTCATGCTTCAGTGATGCTCTTCATGATCACTCTTTCTAGGACATTCCTCTAGTTGGAGGCTTCTTCAATCCTTCACTAGATTTTCAGCTATCTCTTTTTGGAGAGGGGATTTTCCCACTGGGTTTTCTCCTTTGTCTCTAGTTTATAGAGATTGCATTGCATTTCTTATGCACTTGTTCATTGGTACCTAACATGGCTTTGTTGTTGAGACCCATTCTGCATTTCATCTTAGTTGTTGTGAGCTTTAGTGCATTCCCCTAAGTTGCACTTAAGGTGGGGTGTTAGAGTTAATAATTATTTATTCTTTTACTTAAGTTTACTTAGATAAATGCACTTAGATATTAGTTGGCATCTATGAGTTGTTGATGAGTTTTTGGCAACATGAGAGTTTGTTCCTACCTAATCATACTTATCTTCTCACCTTGATCAAGGATATTCCACCTTTTTTGGATGTATGCTTAGTTGTCACACTTGTCTCCTAAGATCTTCTAGGTTGTTCTAGAAGATTCATTGATGCCTTTATGTTTGGGCTCTCTCATTGTATTTCATAACATATTGTCATTGAGAATATTGTATAGAAAATTATTTTTCTTTGTCCCTCAAGTCCATTTAGTTTCTCCAAGCTCTTGTGTCTTCCTCCTTTGGTTTCTCTTCAATAGATTATTTTCATGTAGGTGATCTTGGTGCACTATAAAGTTTTATTTCATTAACTTCTATAGGTTTTCTCTTTGTTCCATATTCTCTCACTATACAAATTTTCATCTCAAGATGACATCTCAATAAAAACTTATTAACTGTCAAAGTTGTCTTCTCCAAATTTCCCTACAAGTAAACAAGTTAGAAACAAATAAAATATATACACATTTGACTTTTAAAATGGGTCAAACAACCACTTGGGGATATGGAGAGTATGAAAATAAATTTTTGGCTCATGAAGAATAATTGGGTAACTTTGGCATGCATCTAAAGTTGGCCTCTAGGAATTATACAATTGGAAATATTGTCAAAACAATGATTTTTGAAAATGGTATTAGACCTAGAAAAGTGTGCAAATACATTTTTCAAAACTTACAAACTAGCACACTAGAATTATTTTAAGTCTAGAACATAAAGGTATAATAATTTTGGTCTCACCAATCATTGTTTCAAGATTATAACATCTCGAACACACCTGCTGATCATTTTGTGTTGGAGTTGAGGAAAGCCAACTCCGAAGACGCCAAGATCACCTGCATGCGAACCTGTCAAAGAGAAGCCAAGAAGGGGAAAAGCATGGAGCACAGGCAAAAACCCTAAACGGACATGAGAGCCAAAAATGCAAACACAATAAGAAAATGTATTTACAATAAGAAAAATGGCTTCCGATGATTTGATATGATTATAATGAGAGAGAGCCCGAATATAAAGAGCTCCAGGAAGCTTGTAGAACAAGCTGGAAGGAGGTAGAAGATAAGGTTGACAACTCAGCACACATCCACAAAAAGTGGAATATGCTAAAAAAGGAGAAAACTCCCGAGTTGTCAACAACTAACCACTACATGCATTAAATACAAAAGTATTAAATAAATGCATGACCTAAGTAAGCTTAAGCAATAGAGTAAATAATTAATAATTAATTATTTACTCTAACACCCCCCCTTAAGTGCAACTTAGGGAAATGCCTTAAGCTCACAAAGCAAAGATGAATGCATAATGGGTCCCGGCAACGAGGCCATGTTAGGTACCCATGTACAATGCAAGAAGAATGCAACCTCTATAAGTGAGGAAAGAGAGAAAACCACGTGGGAAAAACCCTCCCCCAAAAAGAGGTAAGAACCCAGTGAAGAGCTGAAGAAGTCTCCAACTAGGGAAATTGTCCCAAAAACAGGAACAAAGAGTGATCATGAAGAAGCAGCATCACTGAAGCATGAAGAAGCCGCAAATCTGTCAAACTGCTGATCAAAAGAACCTCCATGGAAGAAGAAGGCATGAACTGAGCATGTCTATATGGTAGATGATCCATCTCACCGAAATGCATAGGTAGCCAGCCACTGCAATCGCCTTGTATATAGGATCAACCACTAAATACATAGTTCACACTATCGAACCATCGAACCATGGATGCATTAGAACACAACATAACCCCCCTTAATGCAGATGGGGTGTGATGATAGGCAACTGAGAAGGTGAGCCAAAATCTTCTGCAAACGAACCAAGAACGAGGAGAGAGGAAAAGAAGTACAGACACCGATAAAGACACGATCTAACTGACTTTGCATGGGGCTAATGTCATGGAAGGGACACTCACTTGACAAAGGGAGAATGCCTAAAACAACAAACAGATAATCCCCCCCATGGTGCTTTATGAAATAGTGCAAGTACACCTGACTCCCAGAATGCAAAAGTGACAATTTGTCTCAGTGCGAAAATAAAAAGTGCTTCAAAAAGATAGCTACAATGATCAGAACTGAAAAAGAGCTGAACCAAAAGAAAGTACAGCTGAAAAGAAAGCAAACCATGCCAAGAAAATGATCCTCGGGCCTAAAACACTCAAAATATCCACCATAGAGCAAAAACGCCAAAACTATGATAGAAAGAGAGGAGGCCAAAAGTGAGGAAAAAAGATGACAGTTCTGAAAAATACACAGAACCAGCTTTCCAAAAATATAAAGTTTTCCAAAAACTGACATGGGACGCAAAAGATATGCATGCCGAAGTCAAAAATAGGACTTCAGACTTCAACAGAAAAAACAGGCAATAAAAAAGCATCAAAACCTAAAAATACCTACACCAAAATCTCCGTCTCGGAACCAGCTTTTTGGCGCTTCTTTTGGATCAGAAAAATACCTCCGTATGCAAGAGTTATGGCCAAAAAACCACAAGTAGGTCCAAAAGAGAACTTGAAGGAGAGGGCAAGCAAGGATGATGATGCAGCGCTGATGTCAGCAAGTCAGCCGATTAAATTTGACGGCTTGGAAGCCGTCGCAGCAAAAAAAGAGTGCCACGTGGCATTGCCACGTGGCAGTGCTGACGTGGCAGGGGTGACGTGGCGGGTCCACGTGGCAAGGTGCCACGTGGCGCCCAAGCCACGTGTCACCCCCGCAGTGATTGACTCAGCCTGCTGTGTCAGTGGACCCTGCAGATGTGGCGCAGAGCGGGCGGAGGCGGCCGCAGGGGCGGCGGAACCGGCGGAGGTGGCCGCAGGGGCGGCGGACGGGCGGCGGCCGGGAGGAGGCCGGGCAGTGGCGGAGCGCGGGCGGCGCGCAGGTGGCGCGGCGGTGGCCCGGCGGTGGTGCTGCCGAAAATGTATTTTTTTTTTTTTAAAATCCGCGCTGCGTCCGTACGACCGTACGACAGACTCCTGGAGGCCTAAAAAAATCACCAAAATTGCCCTGTGTCCGAAATCGAAAAGCTTTATATGAATCCTGACTGCAAACGGCCTTCCGGATCCAATGGTGATGTCCGTTTGGGCTGAAAGTGCTCCGAAAAAATGCTGATCCCCTGATTTGAAGAAAAATTGCACAAACAAACTAGGGTTTCTGACTCCAAATCACGACTTCAAAATTTCTTCAACGAAGCTGCAGCAGGAAGGCTCTGATACCATGTTAGAATCTGAAAAGATTAATAACCCAGAAAACTAGTGCAAAGAGTAAATATCTAAACTATGAATGCAAATGATACAAAATCAAAATAGCATCATAGAGTTAGTCTCCAAGAGAGTAATGCAAATGCTGGAAGCAAAATAACATTAAGAGGATGCAAAAATAAGAGATACAAATACAAGCCAGGTAGCATGCTTATATAGGCTAGGAAGAGAGAGGAGGTGGCAACACCAACCAATGAGGAGCAACCATCTATCGGACTAAAGATAGCAAAGTATCTTCCCAAGATAGCTAATGGATGCTCACATGTAGGAAGGTGACACCTCACAACCATTCACCTAATAAGACATGCTTTATTAACCTAAGCGAGATTATTAAAAATGTAGGAAAAACCTAGCAAAATAGGAAAAAATAAAAAACTACACTAACATTTGGCACATTTCACTACTAGTAAAACTTAAGATATTGCATTTGGAATTGCATTTTAAAACTAGTCAAACTGATTTTCATAAGCTCAAATCTAGAACATAACATGTCTCTAACCACTAGAAAGAAATGGAAAATGAGTTTCTTTATTAGGGTCAACTGGGTCAAAATTAGGATCAGTCAAATAGGGCTTCCTATAATTCTGGACAATGTGCATCCACATAACAACAATGAACAACCAACTTTGAGGCATTCAAAAAATTATCAAAACATATTGAAATGATTTAATATCTAAAACATAGGTTTTTGGTATGCATACTAGACACTACCAAAGTTTCAAGTCATAAAACTTTACCAGGTGCAATATATTTGATTGGAAATTTGACAAATGCTCAAAATGAAACTTCACAAAATGATTCTTAATGACAACTTATCATAATGAGATGCATGTATGTACTAAATGAGAGGTGTTAAACACTTGACACATCTCATAGATCTCAAAATGATAACTAGGTACATATACATGAAAAGCTCTTATAGGGGTTTGATTAAACTTAGTTTTTTCGAAATGGTACCCAAATTAGGCTTGCAATTTTTAGTCCCAACAGCTTCAATGATATTTTAGTGTATATTATGAGTTTCTTCATGTAGAGTATGCTTCAAAAATGTTTAGTGGCCTATAAATTTAAAACTTCTTGATCACTTCTCCATGCTAGAGTGACCAACATGTTTGTTCTTCAAAATGGTAGTTAGTAAACCTATGAGCCGTTCTTTCTTGATGTTGTGAAATCCAACACTATTAGCTCAATGATTAGGATTATTATAATTGGAAGATAATTTGGCAGAACTCTTGAGGGAAAAAATACATTTTTATTTAACTTCAAAAAGAGTACAATAGAGCAGTGGATGATTGCAATATCCACTCAAAACTTGTACATAGTATTCAATTATGTTCTATGCCATAGTTCATATATATTTAGATGTATAATAATCCATTGGTATATGATCTCAACATTTTAGGGTCTTGGTACCTCTTGTTATACTAAACGAAGGGGTGTGACATAACTTTAGACCATTTCAATATTGTTTAACTAGGCTAATCACAACTATTCATAATATTTTTTTTAAAAATGAATATTATTAATCTTTAAGGGAGAAGGCCACCAAACATATTGATCATATCATTGAGGTATCCATGGTCACCTAGTTGTTCTCTCTACTCTACTAGCATTTGTGCAATTGTAGCCATGTCTTGTTCTAGTTCAAGCTCATGAAAATCACTTGAGGATTAGGCACAATTCTTCCTGAGGTCCCTTCTACCTTGGTCTAGATACTTTAATGATGTCACACTAGTCCTCTTCTTTAGTCAGAAATCAGGCTACCTCAGTTGCTTGGGCTCTTGCATTACTTGATACTCTTGTAACCTATTTTGCACTTGTAATCTGGTATTTTGTAAATTGAAGAATTTTTTGAACAATGCACATTAAAACCTTTCTTGTACATTCAACTTGTGATGAGGCCTTAATAAAATAATTGCATTTAATAACCCATTAGCTCAAAAATTCCATTGACGTCATTCCCATGTTTTACTGCATATGTATAATAATTATGTCATTTCTAATTAAAATTTTGCAAAAATTGCCTTTTACTTCTCAAGACATTCTCACAATGGTCATTTCTCCTTTTTGCATGCTTATCTAGCTCCCTTGTTCAGATCTTTGATGATCATTAATGCAATGAAAACCCTTTTCGCCATTTTGAGGCATATTTTAAACAACTAATATAGTTTGGCAAAAATTTCCATTTTGTATTGTACCCTTTGCATGCTCCCTAAAAGCTCCAAAATTGCTAATTTCAAATGCAAATCAACATCCCTTGCAAAGTCCCAAAAACTCACTATTTTGTAAGCTCTTTTATGCTCTTTACCCAAAATTAGGACTTCACACAACTCATAGGCAACCTAATCAAAAATAGTGATAAATTACATTTTAATGAGTGGTCTTCAATGATCTTTCTAATAACTCAAAGCATGAATACCTAAGATAAGATGAATATTGATGAATAGATCCATAATTGATATCACCCTAAAAGCCATAGAGTTGCACAAACAAAGAGAATAGAGAAACACAATAGAAGTAAGTATAAGAAGTTAGGGATAGGATTGGCATAACCCATTCTAGAAGTCTGCTAGAATAAACACAAATTGTAATCCATAGTGTGAGTTAATATCAAACATTAGCACCAATTTGAATTCATAGTATACCATAAAGATACTAATTAAAACTAAGAAAACAAAGAGAGATTTAGATGGGGATATATTAGGGAGAATATTTACTCAATCTACCTAACCATGTTTCCCAAAACCTCTCAAGCATGAGAATCCTTAGAATATATGTTGGGGGATTTCCAATGACAATAATGGGCTCAACCCATGAAGCCATAAAACTAGTAAAACCAACATTTTCTATTTTATAGAGATAAAGGGCTATAGTTCAAATTTGGAAAGATGATATGAGAGATCATAAAATCTTGAAGCATGAATAACCAATATTAAAACCAATCACCATACATGTGAACTAGTCATCTATATAGATTAGAGAGAAACACCAAACTTGCCAGCTATTTTAAAAGAGAATGAAAAATATGACTAAATTCTTTAAAAAAATAACAAGACTTTAGAAGAATAGTTCAGCACTACTATAACCACCATTTATCTATAACTTCAAGAAAAATCTACAAGCCATAAAAGAGACTAAATCAAGGAAATCCTTATTTTAAAATAATGGGTACTATTTACATCATTGAACCATTATATTCAAAGCCAAAAAATAAAATAAAAAACTAGGCACCACCCATATGGAAGCCAAGAACTAGTTATAATTAGGGGCCTGAATCAGGGAGGGGTATGAAAGGGAAGAAAGTGGAGTGGAGGGAATGACCCTAAAACTAGATGATATAATATATAAATGCCAATTCCTTTGAAACTTCTTGTTGAACAAAATTTTGGCTACTGCCAAAGGCAACACTCACTAGGAGATGAGCTCAAATACTTCAATTATCATGGGCGGGTCTCTTAAAATTAATTCAAACTCACTTGCATGACAAGAGTTAATCATGCAATCTCTTCCTAGGGGCACAATCATGAATGCCTATAAAGAAAACAAAAAAATGCATAACTATGTCAAGCCAAAAATAAAAGTATAAGAATGGATTATATTTATTATGGGGTTCAAAGTTAGACTATCAACAACTTAAATAGAGTATGAAAATTTTAACATCAAGATATCATCAAGAAAACCCATAAAATAGTCAAAGAGTCTAGAGTCTTAGGCATACATAAACTAGGGAAACTACTAACTTAGTTCTCCTTAGAGGAGGAATCTAAATCATAGTAACCATCATCCAGATATTGTGTGATGAGAAACCATTCCAAGCCATGTTATTTTGGGAGTTGATGAGTGTGCATAATGCTCAGTAACAACCACTAGTTATGTTCGTTGTTTTATCTAGAGTAAGTTTTTCATTTTCCCAATAGGACTTTTTTGTTCAAGTTTTCATGCCTATGGATTTATTTCTATTAAAAAAAACCTAGTTGCAAGGGTTTATTGAAAAAAAACTAATGCCAAATCTAAAAAGTCCCCTAAGCCTTTCTTTCTCTTCATTACCTTTTGGTTTCACTTAATGAAGGGGTTTTCAATCGTTGTTTTTGTGTTTTTCCCTTTACAATATGTCTATAACTTAAAACACTTAATCAAGGGTTGTTTCTTTATGAAGGGGGTCCCTATGTACATACTCTAAATATTAGTATATTTTTCTTCCAATGTCATCTTTTAATCAAATGGTGAAACTTTGGTTTTAATTATTTTTATTGGTCTCAAACATGTGAAATGGTGGGATTCCAGATCAATGACACACATCTCTTCTCTAAGAATGACTTCTATTTTAGCAAGAATACACAATGATGCTACATAGAGACTACAACATTAAGTACTTCTCTTTTAGAATGACAGTCGAGATAGATCAATGACCATCACTATCTTTCTAAGTTTCATTCCCTAAATAATGCTACAACATGATGATGACATATGTCTAAAAATGAGCCTATATGCTTGAAAATAATGGGATATAGATCAATCGCTCTCATTAACTCACAACATTTAGCTTAAATTTTAGTGATGAAGTAGAATGTATCCACGTGGATTTATAGCTTAAGGATGAGATCTTTAGTGGGACCAATTCAAGTGAGGATAAATTACTTTTTATTGGTCCATGTGAGGGCATGTTAGCTAGTAGGGATGAATCAAATGTATGAGTTGTACAATGGAGATGTTGGGATGTTTCCGCTTGGATTCATCAACTACTTTTCCCTCCCTTTCTCATGGGTTAGTGACTATTGTGGCTTCTCAAAATATGACAAAGGTTATAGTGAGGAAGCTATATTATGAAATTTGTCTCAATTTCCAATAAGTATTTCTAATGGGACCTAAATGATGACTAGTCCATGTGGACGATGTCTATAAGTCTAGTCACTTAATCACTTAGGCTATTAATTATAAAGGATGATCTAATGGTTCATGCTCTCTCGCAAAGGATTTGTTCTCCCATGGTGATGAAGTGTGATGCTTCCACGTGTCTTGACTTTGCTAAGATGATACATTGTCACTTAAATGAAACATAGATCATGAGGGATAAAACAATGGTAGGGACTTAATTACTTGGTGAAGATCATTCATTTGTGTATTCAAAGAGAAAAGGTTAGATCAATTATTGTTGTATTATCACTAGGATTTTTCAGTGGTATTTACATGTAGCATCACACGTCCATGTGTCCCTCCCACTCAAATGTGTTGAATATTCAAAAATTCTTGCGTAATCACTTTTCATAGCCCTCGATAGGAGATGCATCTAAAAGGCTAAATAGGATGGTCAACGAGTGTCAAAAAAATATCTTGACCATCTGATGCAAGTCAGAACATGATCGACAAAAAAATTTTCAACTAAAGTACAGTGCTCAAAAAGGATTTTTTTCTTCACCATGAGAAAATCTAGTTATTTCACATGAATTTGTGGTTTAGATGCTGATACAATATTTTTAAAAGGTTATCAACCCATTTCTACTATCAACATCTACATATTAAATTTGCAAGAAGCATAGTTTTGAGCTTGAGGATTTTTCAAAGTTTGAATTGTGTGGCTTAGAAAATTTGCAAAGAAAACAAATAAGTTGATCTTCTCTCTTCTTATGCTTTGAGATGGAAAATTGCATGTTCTAGGATTTGCATTTCCATAAGTAAACCCTAATTTTCATTTTTGAGCCCTAGACAAGCCCTAGTCATGTTGATCCTCTATTATAAGAAAGATGACTCAAAAAAAGTACATTGGGATGTTTATCTTTGAGGATAGAAGGCTTCAAGTTGATTTTGTCAAACAATTTCCTATATCAATGGAGGGTAATGAGGCAATTGAAGCATGGAATGTTCTAAAGAATGAGGTACATTTTGGTTTGAAAGACAAATATAGAAATGCCTATGATATGAACATGCCAACTAAGTTTTTAGAAATTTTTAGGTGGTGGTATAGTCAAGCCAAGGTAGAGTGTCATCTCAGTAATGTATGGCAATATGAACTAGGCAAATTGATAATGCCGACTATTTTTCTAGATGTTGAATTACTATTATAGTTGAAAAAAAAGTATAACCCTATTTCACATGTAATTAGACACATAAATGGCAATGGTCTGTTAAAGATAGACATTGATTCCATGACAAAAGATTTTGGTCTCCATCCTATTGAAGATGTGACTGATACTATAAATTCCAATATGTTTGGGGAATCTTTTGATAGAGCAAGGAAAGGTGTACAATTAAGTTGATAACTTCATTCTTGAAATAAGTAAATGGGATCAAATTAACACCTTTGTCTATTTAATACACCATAGGTAACTATGAGCATTACAATGACACTTTATTGAGCACCCATACTAGCCTCTATTAGGTATTATAGTTGACAAATAGAAGGAAATTTAGTATAAGTACAATGTGGATGTACTTGGGGACTCAAAAGTATGGAGACAAAATGATTTATGACTTCCCTATGTATTTGGAAATAAATATCAATGAGGAATTGATAGCTTTAAAGACAAGAGAGTCCATAGATTTGAGATGGTACTTATTTCTTATGTATGTGATTATTTTCTATAATAAGACTATTTTACATCATACATGGATCTCGAGTTTGAAAAGGAATGCTGAAAGATTGCTTGTCCAACTATGGTCAACTATTGTATATTTGGATTGGGAGGCTTCTAGCTATCAATTATTTGAAAATCAATTTGGAATTTCTTTGAGGAAAATATTTTTATCTATGATTGATGATTTTCCCCATCCATTGAAGATTTTTTTAATGCCTATTGATTTTAATTCAAAACAAAATATGTGTCATCGATGGAGGAACATTTATTTCTACCCTTATACCATAATTATTAGGATATATAGATTCCCATGGAGGCCTTTTCTACTTCCTAAATATGTACGATTGAGAATTGGTTTCCTTGAGATCACAAGGAATATTACTATATTCCAAGAGACTGACTTCCCTACAGATAAGGCTAGAAAATGAACTTTTTTCCTAATCTTACAATTTTCGTCATTTTGCATTTATTAAAGATGGGAGAAATAATTTGGCTCAATTTCTCAGACCCTATAACAAGGAGGTTAGCTCAAAAAGAATGAATGATATAGAGGGATTATATGATAGATTAGTGCATAAGATAAATAAAGCTCTAAGGGGTCAACATGAGTTTGAATACCCAAAGGAAATCATCATAAATGATGAGGATTTAAAATCTCAAAGAAGAAAGAAAGTGTACTCATGATTGTATTAGGAAACCTTGGAATAAATTTGAGGAAAGGACACAAATTATGATCCACTCTTAGATTGTAAGAGCTTAGAATGGAGATTGACAATAATTTTGGGAATTTTCCAAAGTATATATGATACCATGACTGAGAAGTTGGGTAAGGAAAAAAAGAAAAAGGTGACTTTTTTTTATGATTTAGAGAGCTTAATTGTTTTGTTACAATCTACTAATATAGTCCTAAAATATAGAAGAGAATAAAAGAGAACATTAGAGGAATCACAATGCCATGATGTTGAATTAGAAAAATATCTTTAGACTTCTAATACACTCCTTTTCTATCATTATAGAATTAATTGTTAAAGTTCTAGATATGACTCTTCTGTAGATGTGTTAGGGGTATGTATAGAATCATGGTCAACCAAACTATGCCCTTAAGTGACAATGAAAAATCAGTAAATCAAATTTATGTCAAACTTGGCATGCAATTTTAAAATTGTTATGAACATTCAATCAAAAAATTGTTAAAAAATAATATGTAGGAATTTGAATTTAATTTCTAAAATACTAGGCTTCATTTGAAGAAAGAAAGAATTTATTGGTGAAAATGTGGAATTTTAATGCAATAGTACAAAAATTTTAGGATAAAAACAAGAGGTAGGTGTGTGTCTAACCACCTTAATCAAAATCAAATGATAATATTTTTTGATCTAAGATTATAGATATAATAAGCAGACTCATGCCCAAATGTGACACATATTTTTGGGTTTTTTTATTCTGAATAAGTAATTAATTATTAGTTTTCTCCTATAGTATTTTTGAAATATAAAAACTCATGTGTTTGACCACCTCTCCTAGCATTCGGCTCTTGCATTTGGATCCCACATCTAGCTTCTGCATCTAGCTTTAGCTCTTGCATCCAACTTTATGGTAGTAGCTCTAGCTTCCAATCCATCTCTAGCTTTTGCTACTAGTTTTGTTACTTTTTGGGCTAGGGCTTCTCCTAATCTTGGTGGTGATATTCATTTGCCAAAAGTTGTGGGTGGTTCATCCATTTCCTATGCTGGTGTAGCTACCTATGATGCTGGTCTTGGTGGTCAGGTTGTGCATCCTAGGCCTTGTGCTACTATGGCTAGTGTAGTAAATAACCCTTTGATCAATCTAGAGTATGATCTTATCGATGAGATTTCTACTTAAGTAGAGGACTTCTCCTCTATTGCTACCATTTTTTGTTTTAGGGGTTTTTGGCCCTCTCTATCAGATCTACATGTCTAGATTCCAAATTTTGTGAGCCTATAGTTTCAAATATTGTCGAGATTTTTCATGTAGCAAGGGGATTTTTCATTGTGAAATTTGCTTCTAAGGAAGACCAAAATGCCATCCTTAGGCATGGTTTCTCTTGGGAGGAGAGGTTCCCCTTGATGGCCAAACCATGGTATGTGAATTTTAATCTATCCATTGAATCTTTTAACAAGATTCCTCTGTAGGTAAGGTTTCCTAATCTTTCTCTTCACTTATGACTGGATTCAGTCCCAGAGGCTGTGGGGAAGGCCCTAGAGGAATTTTTGTTGGTTAACTCTGCATCTTTTAATGTGTTCTAGATGATGTATGCTCACATTCTTGTGGAGTTAGATGTTTCTAAGGGGCTTCTAGAAATGATTAAATTGGCCTCTCCTATTGGCTCTTGGATTCAACTTCTTGATTATGAGGGAATTCTATTCAAATGTTAGAAATTCCATAAAACTAGCCACCTCACAAAGTGATGCTTCTCTAGAAAGGTTAGATCAAAAAAGTCACCTTCTTGGTCAAAGGGGGTTTTGGATGATTACTATACTATTTAGAAAGCTCCCTTTGTTGGGGGTGGGTTGGTTGTTCTTCTTAGGATTCTTTGGAGGTCAATTCTATTGCTGCTCCTCATTATTTAAATGTTTCCCCTATGGTGGTGGCCAATTCTGTTGTCCCTCCTTCAAATGTTATTATTTTTGATTTGGCCAATGCTCCTCATGTAGCTTTGGCTCTAGGGGGAGCTATGGCCCCTCTTTCATATGGTGTTGGTACTTTTTCCCTAGTTAGAAGGGATTGAAGATGCTTGTGCTTTGGATGACTTTTCTTGGTAGATGGTTGTTGGGATGGTGGAGTATGGATGGACAAAAGTAAAAGGAAAAAGGGTCAAGCCATCTTTTCCATCATTTTTTGTGTCTTTAAATTCTCAAAATATGGGATCTAAAAGTAAATCTTGAGGCTTAGATTTATTTTCTATCTGCTCACCTAGTCTTTTCTTAGATTGTTCCTTTTTTTTTTTTGGTTATCCTAGTCTCTTTAGCCTGTTTGTTTGTAGTTTGACATGCTTTGAGATTATATCTCCTCTTTTGTAACCATGGAGTTTCAAGATCTCATTGAAAATCTATTTAGGTGGTAGTAGAGCACTGTATTATTTGTGAGGCCATCATGGTCACGTTGTTTTGTCTGGTGACCTGTTTCATCTAAGGTTTGTTGTTTTTATGTTTGGGCTTCATTGAAAATCATAAGATCTATAAGGGTTTTAGACACCCTTCAAAGACCATTTTCCTTAATAAAAAACTAATTCAAAACTTTACAAAATTATTTTTTATTTTATTTTCTTTATAGTTGAAGTATATAATGTGACAAATCTTTTGGATTTCAAAACTATTATAACATTTGAAAGTTATATTTGTTTTCTAATTAGTGTGTCAATCAACCCTTTCTATGTAACCCTATTAGAAAATGAATAATAATTACTTACTGAACTCGTAATTTGATAGATATTACATTTATGGAAAGATAAGAACATCTTAAGAAGATTTTTCATTTCATCAAGTTTGGATGAAAGAAAAGTCATCAAACACATGTTTGAAATAAGAAAACACACAAGAACATGTGATAAACATGTTTTTGGGACATTTTTCAAGTTGACAATGTAGGTTTCATATTCAAAGAAATACAAGGCCTTATAAAGGTATTAATATTTTGGTTTGGTATCCTGATGGGTGATGTTGGGACTAAAAATTGCATGGTCAATTTTGAGTCACATATTGAAAATTTTGAAGAATTAGTTCCCTAAAGTGCTTTTTATGCATATGTAGTCATTTTTCAATTTGAGGCCTAGATGGTGTTTGAGTGGCTTAACATATTTCATTTGATATATGCATGTGATCCACAATGTTACTTTTCCATCTTGAATCATTCAGTGAAGTCCCATTTTGAGCTAGTGTCAAAATTTGCAATTCTGCCCAAGTGTCAAAATCCGTACAGTAGCCCAGTTTGTCTTTGAATATCTTGTACCTAGGAATGTTTCATCGCCTGCCACTTTGGGGATGTTTAGTATGCATATCAAAGAACATGTCTTCCAATTTTCAGCCCATTTTGAATCCATTTGACTAGGTTTCAAACCCTTCAAAGTTGGTCATTTACTATTTCGTGCATGTGTAGTTATTCACAATTCTAGGAAGCCTTGTTCAACCAATGATATCTTTGACCCGGTTGACCCAAATGAAGAAATTATTTTTGTATTGTGTTCCAGGGGTTAGACACTTCATATGTTCAAATTTTGAGGTCATGATGAATCCATTTGATCAATTTGCTAACTTGATTAAAAACCCAGTTTACATTGTTTTGTTATGGCTAAGGTATCTAGATCGATTCATACCCTTGTTCGGCATGTTATAACTTTGATCCCATGATTGGTAAGCCTAAACTGATTGTACCATTGTGTTGTGTCCTAAAAGTCCTTCAAGTATGCCAATTCTCAAGTCATGAGGAATCCATCTACATACTTTCTTATGTTACTTTCTTATGTTTGTCTGTTTACCAAAAACTATTTTTTGACATATTTGCCAGTTTAAAATTTCCAAGTGCCTATTTTTGAAAATTCGCCAAATATGTCTTGTGATTCTTCATGAGCCCAAAAAATAGAATTATATTCTCCTCATGGTAAAGAACATATACCCTAGTTTTTAGAACCCCAAGTGATCAATAACCCAATTTATAATGCCGAACTCAAGCCTAGTTTATGTTTTTTAACACTATTTGCCTATAGGATAATTGAAGTATGGATGTTCGGAAATTAAAATCTTTTGATTGGGAATTCTTCAGGGGCTAAGAATTTGTAGTATGGTAGAGTGTGTAGGATTGAACACTCATGCCAATTTTTGTGGCCTGGTTACTTGATTGAATCAAATTTTAAGGCCAGCTAGTAGGCCTCCAGACACAAATTCACAATTTTCAAAATTGATTAAAAGTGAGTTTTAAATGATGAATCGAATATTGAATTTTAATCCTATCAGTCAGAGATGTCTAATGGGGTCAAGATACAAATATGAGGATGCCAATTATTTGTAAGGCAATTTTTTTTTTAGCCAGACTCGCTTTGGGGCCCAACTAATTTCTTCAAGCATGGGTCATTGGGAATATTAAATAACATTATCATAATTCAAATTATGATAATGCATGATCAAAGTATTCAAATACAGTGAAATATTTTCTACTTGATGAAAGCATGAGGGTTAATTAAAATAGATTTTATATTATGGGAACATTCAAGATAAGCCTCGATCATAAGTTGATTGCATATGCAAAACACATAAAAGGGGATAAAATACACAGCTCCATAGCAAGTACAATTTTGAAGAAGTTAAGGAATAAATACAATGTTCAAATTAACGTCCTCATCATACCAACATAGTTCTACCCAAGTTGATTCAAATTTATATTAATTTGTGCTATGTAACATGGGTAATACAAAGAGAAAGAAAGAAGGCAACTCATACCAAATAAAAAGCTGTAAGGGAGATGGCTAGTCAAAGGAAGCCATAGAAAGAAAAGGAAAAAGCCATAAGCAAATAGAAAAGAAAAAATGTTGCAACATAAGAACCCACATTTTGAAGTAGGAAACTCCATACAAGTGAAGTTTAGAGTCCACGCCAAAAAAAAAAACCCACACATAAAGGGATCTGAACATCTTTGAATAGTGCTTTCAAAGCATTTTGAAACTGAAATAAAATCATGCATCCTAAGTCTTTAGTCATTAATCAATAAAACTATCATGGAAATTAAGCCAGAGATAAATTGTCCTGGGAAGCCAATTGTTGTAGATGATGGAGGGAAGTTATATGAAATTATGGAGATTTGTTGGGCCTTCAAGTACATTTAGAGAGTATCTTGATGGAGTGCATCTAGGTTGTGACAAAACTTAATAGAGAAAAGATTATGAAAGTTTGAATCATGTTCTTCATCTTTACAGATATTTTTAAAGACATTTTTGAGCTAAGTATGAAGGATTCTATCTTCAAATGGGTCCCTGGCCTTTAGCTATGTATATAGGAAGTTTTTTCTATTTCAATTTCATATACATTTAAGATCTTGCAAGGTAAACCAATGCCTAGATTTTTTTTTTGTAAAAACGCATTATCCATAATAGGCCATTTATTTAACTGCACCATTTATTGAAGGACTTCCTTGAACAATAAAATTCATCCTCAGCACCAAGAAGTGTGATGGCAATTACAAAATAATGTCTTTGATAATCAGTTTCCTGCAGCCCAAGGAACACTTTTCGATGGAAAATGGAGGAAAACGTTACAAGCAAGATTAAGAAGTTGCTCTAGAAAAGAGATCACATCCATGGCTTGAAGGAAAGATGACAACACATGAGTGCCAGCTGTGAGGATGGTTTTTAGGCTGGAGTTTAATGTTTTAAAAAGGTTTGAAGCTGATAGTAAATAAAAAGAATCCATGCATTGGAAGGAATAGACATCCAAGATTAAAAAATGCAATCAAAAGGGGTAAACAATGAATGCCATTTATCACACATTGCCTGTGTGAGGGCAGTTTTTGGTATTTAAATACTATTGCACAGAGTAAGGCTAATGTCTTAAAGACAAAGGCTTTTGGAAGCTGGATGTTGCAATGTGGGCTCTGTGCGTGCAGAATGTGGAAGACGGCTGGATGGTGAGATAAGAAAAATTTTAATCAAAGAAACCTGTGCATTGATGTGGCTAGGAAGTGCTCAGATGATGCCACGTGTCTGATCGAACGACGAGGGCATACTCACAAAACAAAGATGCATACTATTTAAAGAATGCGAGCATGCAAAAATTAGACACGTGGCATAGGCCCGACTGGCAGTGACATGGAGATGTTGACTGAGCAGTGAGGTGGTATTGTTGTGATGACTTGGTGGGGCAATTAGAGGCTGCCACATGGAAAAAAGCAAGGATAAATGGCAAACAAGGATAAAGGAAAAATGAGAATTTTTAAAGTATCAAATATTTTATCATTTTGTCTAAATATTGCATATGCACATCAAAGAATTTTAAATTCAAACTGGGTTTTATTTAAAGTTCAGACTTTAGAAAATTTTAAATTTTTTTAAAATTTAAAATTTAAAAATCAAAGTTGGAAGTCAGACATTTCTAGCAGAGGGACTATTTTTCAAACTGATATTCTTGGAGTTTTCAAGAGGCTAGATATGCGATATTATATATCACCAGAATCAGGAGAGAATGAATTTTCTAATTATACAGTTAGTTTCTACACAGGAAGTAGTTGGTTCATGCTACAAAAGGTTTTCTCTCTAAGATTGAATGGCATATTTTATCAAATGTTTCAGGTCACCATTTGCACAATTCAGTGGAAAAACATCATGAAAGTATTCAATGACTATTGTATCAGATTATTTTGAGTTTTTGTGATGTTTTGGCTTCAATTTGACAAATTGGCACATATCTAGGTTCATTAGCAGATATTTTTCTTTACTGAGATTTCTGCATTTGGAGAGGAAAAATAGAAAAGATATGATTAGTAGTTATAGAGAGAAGGTAGAGAGAGGCTTTTTCAGCTTCTTGGGAAGGAATTCTAAAGGGACACTTGTCAGTTGCAGTTTCAATCTGGGAATTGCTTCTTTTCTATATCTTTCTTCCTTCTTCTCTTTTGGTGGGGGTTGGCAGTTTTCTTTGGGTAATACCAGCAGGGTTCTGGTGTTCTACTATTGAAACCAGGATTGTAGATGGTTTTGCTTCCTGAATATTGAGCTGAGCTCTAGCAGTGAAGGCCACACATCCACCTTGTGTAGATTTTCATTTCACATCATGTATTGTCATTCTGTATACTAGAAATTGATGCTAGATTATGTGAGGTATCTTGAGTTACATTTTTTGTTACCAGTTTGTGTATTCAGTCTTTCCATGGATGAATACAAAAGGGGATTTACATGAGTTATCTGAATTCTCTTATTCTGTCTCCTAATTCTTCATGTGTTGTTAACTTTGGGATTAAGTGGATAATGTTCATTTGATTTAAGGTAGCTTGGATGAGTTGTATGTTAGATCTTTGTTGCTTTTGACTCAAGCAGTCAAGTAAATGCTTCATCATTCTGGTAGGGTTTCTGGGTGCATGAAGGGGATATTGCATAACTATGGGATTTGGAGATTTTAGTTGACAAACTTGATTGTAATGAAATCTAGTTAGGTCATCCTGCTAGTAATGACTCTATGTTTCAATGGATAAGGCATTGATCATTGAATTAGATGCAAGCTGATATGAATGTCATTTGCACAAATGTTTTATTCAAATAAATTTAGTTTTTAATGTCTTGTAGTGGGTTGAAAGGAATTGACCCTCACTCAACTTGTGAATATCATGGGATTTGCAATTTGCTACTATAGATCTGTGTTATTACATGAGTTATTAGGAGATATATGGGTTTTCATCTGTAGTAAATAGATTCAGGGATATGTTTTGCACTAGTACGATATCAATTGAATCTGAGGTTAACCCACCTAGGTCTTGCAGAGCTTGAAGTAGAAGAAGGGTTAAGCCTTATAGTTGGCCCTGTGTTTGAAATGATATGTTGAGAATGGGAGTTAGCTACACCTAGATATGTAATATTCTCATGGGGATAATTGAAAATTTGATAACATTTTCAAACACCAGCAGGTGGAAAAAAAGTTAAAATAGATTTTGAAATGCTTTGAGGCTTTTCAAAACTACATATTTTTTGGATCACCACTTTTTGACATACCCTTAGTCCTTATTTGATATTTGAATGTAATACTTGACATGTTGAGTAATTGGTTATGTCATCTTGTAACTATTTCCTATTGGTAGTGATGATACTTTAATTTCTCTTAGTTAATGAAATTAATTTTATGATGTATTACAATGTGTCTTAGAAAGATGTTTAGTATGCTCTTGCAATGATGAAATATTCCTGTTAGAATATGGTGCTATTTATATTTAGGATTTACTATTATACTTATCCCATATTTGCATGTGTATGGTGTGTGTGTCTATTTTAGATTTATGTTTGACGAGCCTAATATGGTTGAGGGAGGGAGTCATAGTCACCTACTAGTCAGGATCTTCACGATGTGCAACTCATTGTAATTTTCTATTTAGCTTTGATATATATGCACATGTATATCCTCATATTTTATCTAAATTTTCAAGTACAAGACATCAACCTCCCTGAATTGTTAGGATTAGCGTGCCCTATTGAAATAACACAATGGTAAGAATGGGGAGACAATGTTTAGGCCCAATCCTAGCCATAGCCTAATTGCTTGTCATGAAAAGGAGGAAATGTGTCTAACTTTTCATCCTTTTTAAACCATGCGTTTATATTTATTTATGTGTTTTACTTTTGAGTTTTCGTCAGTATTGGTAATGTTGCTTTTATGTGGATTTGACTATGTGATTTATTAGGTAAATGATTTAATTATTATATTTGGGTTAACCATATAATAATGTGAATTATTCAATTAATTAAAAACTAATTTAATATATGCTTTAATTTAGCAAACATAATTTAGAAGTCTATTTTAGAAAATTGGTTAAAGAGAAATTAGAATATGATGATATTAATTAATTCAAAATTAATTAAAAATGTGTTTTAGTTTAAAAGATTTAATTTAAAATTCTAATTTAAGAAGTTGCATAAAAAAAAATTAAAATATTAAAAGATTAAAGATTAAAGATTTCTTTATTATAAATATTCAATTAATAATAATTAAATTAGAGATGCATTTAAATAATGAGCTTTGATTGTTATTATTAATTTAAATAATAAGCCACATTTTAAATAGTGCTTGCACTGACTAGTAAAGTAGAAGAAAAGTAAATAAAATAATATTTTAATTAAAAACTTCTTTAAGTGTGCATGAAAGGATTAAATAATAAAATTTGTTTTAAGGATAGGCCTTTGCATGTTTGAGAATTGAAAACCCTAGGTAGAGTTAAACTCTTTATTTAGAGACTCGAACTCATTTCTACACACATATGGTTTGGGGAGCAAAATTTGGAATTGGATCAAAAGAATTGTTGAAAGTTTGAGAGATTTTGGATTTGCATGTATTAATAAATTATCTCAGATTTTAGTTGTGGATTTGTGGTAGGTTTTGAAAACCCAATAGATAATTTTATTGAAAGATATGTCTACTTTGTGTCTTCATGGGTACTTACATAATGCTTATTAATTTATTCTATTGATTTTTGGAAAAAGAATTATGTTGAAAATTTTGAAAAGGAAGACTTATGGATCAAGAAAACTTGACTAGGGAGAATTGAATAAAAATATAGAAAATTATTATGACTGTACTCTTTTAAAACACTTTCTAATATAAGTAAAATTCTATTATAGGAAATTAGAAGAAAACAACAAATTGAACAGCTAAGGTTTCAACTTTAAATTTTTCATAAGACCCATGTGATTATCATGAATTTTCTAAATAAAGATAAATATTCTTCTTATATCTATAATAACTTGGTTGCAAACTTTATTAGAAAAATAAAAGATTAATTGAGAGGAACGCATATTGTAACTAAACTTATTCATGCATGTGAAAATAAATATATACTAAAGATAGAAAACTAGGTATAGTATGGTTGTATGATTTGAGGGATTAAAGGCATGTGAAAATACTAATTGTATGTTTATTTTTACTTTTATAGATATCATTCGATTTGTGCATTTATTAATTATTAATTTTGGAAATTTCAAAAAAATAGTATATAATTTTTTATTAAAAAAATATTTTTGAAAATTAAATAAATAAATATTATTTATTTTCTTATAAGTGGGTTTTTAGTATCAATCACTTTTAAAACTTTTAGTGAGATATAACCTATTATATATTTATTAATGCAAATGGAGTTACAAATTAAATAAATATATAATTGTGATTTAGTTATATTTGAAGAGAAGTTATAGTGGAGTGAATATTCAATATTATGAGAGAAATTGTAGATAACTTAATTAAAATTAAAATTTTAAGTTTGAGTTATCTCTAGTTGAATCATGAATTAAAAGAAAATAAATAATAATATTGGACTTAAATAGAAGTCAAATAAAATTTTTAGAAATGAAATTGATAAAAAATTTTAATCTAATAATATACATTTATGTTATTAATTAAATCATTCATGATTTAATATTATTTAAATTAATAACACATATATTTCATGACATTTAATATGCACAAATAGATTTGACATTCAAATACTTATCGATTTAAATAAATGTATTAGCATAACAATTTATATTACCATAAATATTCTTACTTTATTTTTAAACACATCTTTATGACTCAAACTAAACAAGAGAAAATGATGGAATTAAATCATATGGCTGAAAACTATGTATTTTCATAAATATTCTAGTTAGAGCCTTGTGATGTTTATTTTTGTGATGGGTTTTCTTTGTGGGTTGGTTAGTTGGCAAATTTAGGATGTGCACTATAGGCATTTTTGAGATTTATTTTATGATTATTTGACTGGATGCCATGATGTACTTTATGATTTCTTTTGATGAAGATTATGAGAACTTGAATTTTGAGAACCAATGTTATTTTCAGGTTGTCTATTAAAGAATTGAATTCAATCAATATTACTTTTGTGGTATTGGACACAGTTGTGGTTTGTGAGATTTGGCAAATCTAGTCTAGGTGCATGTCTATGAGAGTTTCTTGCAATGGGGTTTGGGGCCCAAAATGGTTACTAGGGTAACAAATTTTAAGTTTTATAATAAGTGATAACAGAGTCATTAACATACTTTCCTCCCTCATGCTTTGAGATAAATTAAAATAATAAGTTAGAGATTTTTCCTTATCCATGCCTTGAGTGCTTGTATAGGCTAATGATGTGAATGGGATGAGGTATGACTAGTTTCCTCATCTTCATAAGAGGGTATTCTTGTTCCACATAGAATCACTATGGGGGTGGGGTCCTAAGAGACTACAAGGGTAACCTTAGAGTTGGTTCATGTGATGACACTCATAGTACGTATCTTGAATCTCTTTTATGTTTTCTTTATATTTTCCTCTAGTGGTATATTTATTGGTGGTGTAGTTGGTAGATGTTACTTTTGATGATGTATTTATTATGATTTATTATTTATTGATTGGATGTTAGATATTGTTGATAGTTGGCTTTTATTGATGAACATTAGATATTCATTGATGGAATTTTTATTGTTGGAGTTAGTCATTGGTAGTTTACTTTTATTGATGACAATTGTTATCTATTGGTTATTATTCTTGTGACACTTGGCATTGATTTTGAGATGATTTTATCATTTTATTTTTGATATTTGATTTGTACTTTTTATTTTTTGTTAGTTTTGGCGTGTGATGTTGGTTTGGATGAGTGTCATTTTGACTTTGGTTATATTTTGTTTAACTTGAATAAATTTCCACAATCATTCGTAGTAGGATGTATATTCTAGAATTGATTGTGTGCCAAATTTTTTGCATCAATGTTTCGAATCACACTTAGTGATCCATCATCAGGATGAGAAGAGCTAGAGGATCACTAAGTGTGATTCGAAATGTTGATGCAAAAAATATGGCACACAATCAAATCTAGAATATGCATCCAATATTTTTGTTTATTAGTAGTTTGTGTTATTCTTGAGGTAGATTTGGCTATCAAGACTCCTTACCTAGGATTATTTTATGATTTGATATCTATGTGTGGATCATACATTATCTCTCTTGCATAGTGGGAGTAGGATCCTTTAGTGTCTTCTTACCATTTGGATCCCCCTCAAATTATCAAATGTTGGATTCTCATTGATACAGTTGTACCACTATCATTCTTATTTTTATCCCAAAGACTTTTACTCATTTAATATATCTATGTATCATTTTTTTTGAGATCCTATAAGATATTGTATTTCATGTTGATGTACTTGTATTAATTATTGTGTACCCTATGAAATGAACAATGGATGATGGTATCTGAATGTGCTTTATCATATTAATTATTTTATGTATGTTTATATATGATTATGTATGTGTTTAATCATTTTATGATTATGGACATTGTAATTGATACTTAAACTTATTAATAAAATGTTCTTCAAACATGACACAACATGAAGGAACCCTTCAAAAATGAAATCTATATTCTAATTGCATTTGTGTAAATGTTTTGTATTTGTATATTTTGTCCTCATTTTTATTTTGATGTTGTTTAAACTTTTAAAAAAGATTTTTTGTAAATGTTGTAACATATTATATCTATTTCTTTTGGTTTCCCAAGTAGGGAGTTACAAGACTCGAGAGGGCTTAACATTATATAAAAGGAGGAGAGTGGGAGAGAGGTCACTTGACCCAAGAATAGTTGGATTACAAAGTTTGGAGGAAATGGTACCAGATGATCGAGTAAAAAGATCTCCATATGAAGATGATGATGATGATGATGATGATGAATACATCTATGTTCCTAAAGAATATGTGGCAAGGAAAGATCTTCAAGTCTCTAGAGCACCAATTTTTGATTTTTCTACTAAAGAGATAAAGAGACTATTCCTAAGGGAATTAACAAAAGAGTCTTGTAAGGTGGATGTAGTCGATAATGAATTTGTTAAATCAATCCCCTTCAAACAACTACTATGGAAGTGTTACAGAGAATATTACCACAATATGATTGAGGAAAAGAAGAAAAAAAGGCTAGATAATGATCTTGATGACCTTAGTAAATTTGAAAATAAAATAAAACTTAAATTTGATGGCATCAACCTAGAGTAATGGAGGAAATTATAAAAGAATCAGGAGCTCATCTATTGTCAAATCTCAATATTGCTAATGCAACTAGATTTGACTCAATAATGAAAGATATGAGGTTGAAGAGACCTAAGAGGGAAGGATAAATATCTACCTCTCGGATATACTATAGTGAAGATCTATCTATATTGGCTACTTGGTCTCTCTTGTCTTCTTCTTTTGGTCAAGCTATAGGTGAGGACAATGGGATAAAGGGAAATGTGGTCTTACAAAGAGTTTAAGATGCTAAATTCTCCCAAGCCACTAGGAATCTACAAGAACATGTATCCAATGTTGATAATGTAGTAGAGGGGACAAAAAAAAAATGGACAATTACAAGAAATCTATAATCATGTATATCTATTTTATGAGATGAGGAAAAAGGAAAAAAATACCAAGCTACAGAGTTGAGTATGTTTGTTAGAGAAAAGGATAGGAGAGCTTGAAGTAGCCAAGATTTCTAGCATGGATTAACTACCCATTATAGGGTAAGATACCTCATCAATGTAATTCAACATGGAAGCTTTTGCTTGAATAGTTTTTTTAACCTATCCCAAGGAAACCTCTTCAAAGAAAATAAGAAGTGGAGATGCTCTGATCAAAGAGGTTGTAGATTTACAAATGTAGTTAGAAAATAGATAGACTGATTTTGAAAACAAAAAAAAAGTCATGGTTAGGACTGCATTAATGTTTTAATTTGAGAAGATTAATTCTAAATTTTTTAGGATCGATGAAGTTTGTAAAATTCTTTATTTATCTATCAACAAAATGGAGGATGATGAGAGGTTGACTAAGCCAACATATTAGAAGTGGGTAGGGAGGATTGAAAAAATTAAGTAAATTGAACAATGTGTAAGGGTAGACCCTAACCCTCCCCAAATGCCATGGCTATAATGAAAGTTATCAAATCACTTAAGATTTTTCCTATATTACTTTATTATATTGAAAGCAAGATGTTTGAGTAAAGGACTAGATAAAGGGATTCCAAGATACTCTAGTGCTACCTATCTTAAATAATGAAAAAATTATTATAGATTTTTCCATTTGGAGAATGGAAGTTATTTCCATAATGAATCACATGGCGAGGAAAATAGTTGAGAGCATGGGCATGACAATTTTTCAAGAATGTATGTCCAAGTTAGTTAACTCATAAATATACTATGAGAATTTTTAGAAAGAAGTCACCTTGGCCACAGTTAAATATATTCAATACAGGCAGGTGGGAGATCAAATCTTACAGCATACATGGCCAATAAATGATGACTTTGAAGAATGGGTTAAAATATAAATTGCACCTAATTGTGAAGATTTTCTACCATGGAATCAATAATAAAGTAACATTTTGGATAAGATAAAATATAGGGAAGAGATATTTGGTCATGTGATCACAAGTTGTAACATCATCTTGTTATAGGATTAACCTTTGTTGATAGTTTGTAACAAAATGAGATGCCACATCAAATGGTGACATATGTCTTAATCTTTATTCCTAAATTTTGTTAGAACTCACCTAAATAATTGAGTTCACAAGGATAAACAATGGCTTGAGTTTTAAAAGAATGAAAGTATATTGTTATCTCTTGAGTCAGTCCAAGTAGACTGTATAGAGTTATTCTCTATTTATTGTTCATAAAATGGGGAATGTAAGAATGTGTTGTACTAAGTTTTTGAGAGTTGTGTTTCATGGGATCTGGGATTTCATTTTATTACCTCAAGATAATTAATACAAATGCAAAAATATTATGAGACACTTAATTCATATCTTCTCTCTATTCATCTTATTCTCAATTCTCTAAAATTTTATAACAATGTCTCTTGAATTTGAAGTGTAATTCACTATGAGTGATATCCTACTTTATTTTTGGCATGTAATAAAATGAATTATGTAATTTCTTGATATAAATTGGGAGAGTTAAGGAATTCATGAATATATTGATAAGATTGAGATATGAAGATAAGTATTGATGTCTCTTTTCACAAAGTGAGGGAGTAGATCCATTGCATGTGTATAACTATGTGATTCCACAACCCAATAGATAAAGCATTGGTTAGAAATAAGAATTGAGAAAGTAGATGAATAAATCTATGAAGTATTTGAATTTAAAATAAAAAATCTATTATGTTTCATGTTTTGTTTAAATGGTTTGAAAGGCTAGCGTGAACTTGGTCTAGAGAGTTTTAGGGTTTGAAGGATTAGGTATCCCCTATCCTTCTTCATTGTCTCTATATTCAAAGAAGAAAATGAAAATATTTGTTTCACTAGAATTTTTGATGAATAATATTGTAAGGAATAGTGAGGGTGGATCCTAAGGTATAACCACCTAAATCTTATAGAGTTCAAAGGGAAGAAGACCAAAATATCTTGTCAACTGGCTCTATAGGATTGCATTGAATCACTTATAATGACTTTTTATCTAATTCCTAAGTTTTCATTTACATTATCTTAAGGTAGGTGAAATTATGTCAAATTAGGATCTGACAAGTCCATCCTGATATAGGGGGTTCGTTAGTTGAAAATTGTAACATGATTTGAGAATGGGTTGCACTTCAACAACCATATGAATGATTCTAAAATGAATTATTTTTTGGATGCATAGATTATCATCAATGTTGTCCAAAATGGTCTTAATCTCTATTACTAGAGGAGCTTTAAAAAGGCTTTGACATAGCTCAATGATGTAACTTTTATCACCCCTACCATGTAAGATGGTTGTGTGAAACATGACAATAATTTCTACATTAGACTTCGCCATGTCATTGAGAAGAGAGAATTCCAGGCTAATAATACTCCCCATAGCACAAATAATTAAATTATGGGAGGCATTCATCATCAATCTCAACCTTCTTTCAAAGATGTGACCCAAAAATTGAATGACCCTATTAGCAATCTTCATTTAGATGTTATTATCCAATTTTTTGAGACTTGCAAAAATGAAAAGAAAAAAGGGATAAATAAGGAGAGAAAATGTCCACAATTAATGTGTCCTAACTTGAGAGCCTTGAGTGGTAGTTATAAAAGGTGAGGATGAGTCTAAAAAACTATGATGCTAGTCTGAAATAGATAGTTCCCATACTTAGATGTGCTAATATTGCAATTCTATATATGTAAATTTCCCAAAAAATGATGTCCTTAGAGTAGGAAATTTTTACTAATTAGTGGAAGTAATAATTGAAAGGATGTGAGATTTAAAAGCTAATAAAGGGGTCGGGTGTATAGGAAAAGCTAATGATTGAGAAATTGGGGAGTGATAATCTTTGAACTTTGGTGGGATTAAATATATGGGTTCGATCAGCACATTTATTTACTAATGCATTTGCATGGGAATTACCTTCCAAATTTAGGGTATGTGCAGGATCATGGTCAACCAAACTATACTCTTAAGTGGTAATTAAAAATTAGAAATCAGGGTTATATGAACTTGATATGTAATTTTCTACTTGTTATTAACTTTATATCAAAAAGTTGAGAGAAAAGAATCTGTAGCAAATTGAATCTAGTTTCTAAACTACTAGGACTTATCTCAAAAAAATAAAAGTTGACTGGTCAAAATTTTGAATTTTAATGCAATATTACAAAATATTTAGAACAAAAATAAGAAGTAGACGTATGTCTAACCACCTTAATCAAAATCAAATGATAATATTTTTTAATAATATTCTAGATATAAATAGTAGGCTCATGCCTAGATGTGACACATTTTTTGGTTATTTTATTCTAAATAAATAATTAATAATTAATTTTTGACTTTAGTATTTTTGGAATAAGATAACTCTCATGTTTGAGCACCTTAACTAATTCAAATCTCTCCAAAATTCATTTTTTCATTTTTTTCCCTTATAGTAGAAGAAACATAGAATGTGATGCATCTATTGGTTTTAAAAAATGTTGTACCATTTGAAAATTATAGTTGTTTTTCAAGTAGTGTGTCATTCAACACTTTATATGTAACTCCATTAGAAAATAAGTAATAATTACTTACTAAACTCATAATTTGACAAACCTTACATTAATGGAAAGATAAGAACATTGTTAACAAACCCTTTTCATTTCATCAAATTATGGTGAAAAAAAAGTTGCCAGCTACATGTTTGAAGTAAAAGTCACATAAAAATAGGCCTAAAGCACATTTTAAGGATGTTTTAAAAGTTGACCATATAGGTTTAGTATCAAAAGATATAGTAGACCTTATAAATATATTAATTGTTTTCATTTAATATCGTGGTGGGTGGGAAAAAAGTTGGAATAGATTTTGAAATGGTTTGAGATATTTCAGAACTATAGATTTTTTAGATCACCACTTTTTGGCACATCATGATCTTGCACATACCCTTTATGTGGGTGATTTTATAAAGGGAGAAATAATTTAGAGGGGCCAAGGCTCTATCTAATCTAGAATTTAAAGTCCACTTTGGATGATATTTATTACTAAGGTAATTTAAAATAATCTAAGAGTCACCCTTAATGCTTAAATTGTTGATGTTAATATGTTTACATAATAAAAAACCTTCTATTGAGGCTTCTAGCTCTACCACATTATTAGAAGTTGTGCCAATTGGTTTCTCTAGTTGCTCACGAAGTTTTGCATTCCAATAATGGATGATACACCCAATCCTTTCTTGTTCTAGGTTGCCCCTTGATGTTCCATCAAAATTAAGTTTGTCCCAAGATGGTGGAAGTCTAGACCAAACAAAATATTGCCTACCTTTATTATCATGGATCCCTCCTATCCAATACAATGGGGGATTATTGAGCTAAGCATTCCTTATTCATATGGTTGTCCAAGTCTCAAAAGAATCCTTCATATAGGTTTTGGACTATATTTGGTAGTATATGTTTTCCACAATACTTGATTCAATATTATTACATAAGGAAGAGTGGACCATTTCAAAATGATAGAAGATTCTTAGTTACATTCCTTCCATAATTCCCAAATTACAATTGTTGGGGTTGAAGACCAAAGAGAACTATAAGTTATTCTAGTTAACTTGGAAGGCCAATCGTGAAGGTGACTAAGTAGATTTTGGTGGAAGCCAAATGATTAGGCACATTGGAGTATAAGATGATCCAGTGATTCTTTTTGGTTTTTATAGATACTCTACTAAGAGCAACCAATGCATGTCATCTTTCTAAACCATTTTTGAATGAGGATTCTGTTTTGGTTTTCTACCCCATAAAAGAACATTCATTATTTGGGAAGGCATGATCTATTCCTTGAAAAAGGTCCAATGGAAACTCTATAAGAATCTATTGCATTTGTCATACCATATTTTGGTAACCCTTTTTAACGCTATAATGACCTAGCTTTACCTCGGTCCATATTAGGGAATCGTCCTTGGGTTTGGGGAAAATATGTCATTCTTTTGAAATGATCATCAATTTGTATTTTTTTGCCAGAGTTAAGGAAACATCATGTAAAAATTACCATTCCCAACCTAAATGGGGTTCATTCTTTAGATAAAAGATGTAGTTGTTGTGGGAGTCACACCATAGGGCTTTGAAATTATTAGAGATATTCAGGGAGATAACTATTGAAAGAGAGGGTTACCCACCCTAGGAATCTTCCCAATATAAAGTAGATTATCCATTACCAAAATCCCAAGAAAAATGATTTGCAATTGATGATCTTTTCTTTAGCATAAAATTCCAAACTTGAGATTCTGCAAAAGGGTTTGGTTTATTTTGAAAATACTCAAGGGATCATTAGTAGATAGATATTTGTGGAAAATGATTTTGTCCAATATCATATTGTGTTATTTATGACATCTCTAGACCAAGATGTTCCTAAAAGATTTACTTTACCAAATTAGCTTTCTAATACCTAGCCTGACATTTTTTTATAGGATTACTGATGTTATCCTTTTTAATAAGGGCATTTCTAGGATATGCCTTGCTAAAAGAAGGTTTTCATTTTTTTCTCATGGTCACCTTTGGCTTTAGATGACAAAGGAAGGAAAGACATATAATATAATGGTAGTGTAGTAAGAACTAAGTTGATCACTATTAGTCTTCTAACACTAGAGTGCTATCTCAATTTCAAATTGTCTATTTTTCTGTTTGTGATATGTCAAATTCGGTCCAACACATTTTAAGTTTTCCTATCTTTGCCTAGAGCCATACACAAATATTTATGGGGAAATGCTCTTTTTTTAACCTCAAAATATTTCAAATCCTATTACAAGTTTTAGATCAGTATTGATGAAGAAAATTTTAGAGTTCTTAGCATTGACTAAGTGGCCCAAAGCTTCCATATATAAGTTATGGTTGGTTTTGATAGTATATTCTTCATTGATGGAGCATTGCACTAGAAAGATGGTATCATGTGAAAAATAGTGATGAGTTATGTTGGGAATTCTCTCTATTACCTTGATCCCTTAAATGATACCTTGATCTTTATAAGCCTTGGTTAACCTTCCAAAGGCTTCAACCATAATAAAAAATAGGAAGGGAGAGATAGTATCACAAATGAATTGAAAATGATCCTTGAACCCAATATATAGTCCTTGAACCTCATTAGTTTTAGAATTCCATGAAAATTACACCCCTACTTAATTTCAATGTTCTAAATCCATTTTAGAATCAAAATTGAAATATGAGTTCATCTTGATGGTGAAAATTGCATTTTAAAATTTTGCCTTGTTCTATGCAGCTAATTGACCTTTTCAGGTCTAATCTTCAAATCTTAGCTGATGCATCTTCATTTCTTCATCATTTCTACACTCCATACCCACTTAAATTCACATGTTTCTCTTCTAAACCATATTTCTACTTGATTTGACCTAATTTTCATTCTATGTCCTTCTTGGTCAACTCTAATCAAACTAGAGCATTATATCAATTCCTTATGATCACTCTTTGGTTTTAATCACTTATCTATCATCATGAAATTTTTTAAATCTTAAGTTGATCGTATCTTGCTCATTTTGACACCCCCTTTACCTTATTTCAATTTTGATCCTAAGGAGCCAATAAATTCTATTATTGCTTGCTTACTGTGGCTATCTATTTCTCAGGAGCATATTCTTCTCATTTCCATTTTCTCTTGATCTATATTCTTTTCTTGATGTTAGTACTATTCTTGAGCTCTAATATCCCTTATCTCTCCTAGTGCTTAGTTCTATTGCTACCAAGCTGTAAATTTAGGACTTGCTATATCATTCTATATTTTTTTTTCTTCAAAATAAGACTTCTCTATCTATTTCTTCCTACTTGGCTTCTCTATTCTTTGACATGATTTTTTCCTAGATCGATCACACATTAGTCAAAGAGGGGAAAACATAATTACCTAAAAATGGTCACTAAGACTATTAGCCCCCTTCTCAACATTTAAGATAAATTATTTAATCATTTATCTGGGCCAAATTACTAAAAATCAATTTATTTTATTTTAACCTATAGTTTGACCATAATATCCTAAGTCTGTATTTTATTAAAAGAACATGTCCCATTTTAATTAAGTAAAAGACCTCATTCTCCTAACCCACTCAATATGCAAACATAGTCTTTTTTCTATTTGCATTTTTTACCTATAGTTTCACCTTAATATCTTAAGTCCATATTTTATTAAAAGAACATGTCCCATTTTAATTAAATAAAAGACCTCATTCTCTTAACCCACTCAATATGCAGACATAAAGTCTTTTTCCTATTTACATATTAAAAGTAAAGAATTTGTCTCACATGAAAAGTCAACTCTTTCTCATTGGTTGATATGATCTTGCATATGGATCATGCTAAAATTCAACTCCCACCCTTGATCATCCACTTCTTGATCTTGATCTCAACCATCCATACATCTTTAAAAGGGAGAGCTCTCTCTTTCTCTTAGGATCCCTTTTTGAGCTAATGTTGTGCTATAGGTTTACTTACATATTCTTTGAGCATTTGTGGTGAACATCTTAATTATTGTCTCATTATTTTCACATTCATGTTAACATATCTCATTTTTAAGTAGTTTAGTTTCCTTTAAAATAAAATAGATCACATAGCTTAATGAAAATGGTTGTAACACTTTCATATTCTTAGCTTAGTTGCATTTGTCCATTCCATTCTAACATAGTTCATTCTTCCATTCCATACTAAGAGTTATTCTGACACTAGCCATCATTCAAGCATTCCAATCTATGGAATACCTTGCATAGAAGGGTTTAGAGAAGTGAATTTTCTTAGTGTATAGTGTTGACTTAAAGTTTATGGATAGGCCATTATGTGCTTTTCGTATTGCCAATTTAATTTTTTTTGTCAATTCATTGCAAATACTACACAGGGAGATGCAATCAAGATAATTTAGAAGGTATTTATGTATTCCAATTGAAAATTTATCCAACTACTAGTAGAAAAATCTTTTCTTCTCAATTGAGCATTCAAGAGTAATTTTTAAAGCTATTTTTGTAAAAGACACATATGTTCACTAATAGATTTCTAGGAATTCTATTAGAAAGTAAAGTCCACCAAGATAACTAAGAAATGGAAGGATGAATTAGTTATCCAAATATTAAACTATTTATCAACTTTATTAATCCTTAACCATGTGAGAAATATAATCAACAACCATAAGAAGATACTCGTGGACAATAACACAATATATGTTGACTAGGGAAAACCTTGATTAGATGGAAAACCATTGTGGAGATGGTACCCATAAAATTAGGTACTAATATAAATGTTCCTTGTAAGAGGATGGACTCTGTTAGGAGCCATTGAGATAGATTTTATATATATCAATCCATATTAGGAAACCTTAAATCCATGTTAGGAGATTCCAACCTTGGTAGGAGTTGCAGAAGGCATATGGACCTACTACCCAAACAACTTCAAGGGAAAGACCACCAAAATCACTATCCAATTGGTCTCAATATTGTTCCTTGCAAAATAATAGAAATTAATGATCTCAAACTCCTCTATCCTCTTGAATGGACCTATCCTCTTTTGATCTCATACCATATCACCAACTTCACATCCAAATAATCCCTTGGGTTGCTTGCTTGCATTTACCAAATACTTTACATATCACACTTGGATACCCACTTCACAAAAAGGAAAATAACCTTTTTTATACCATGTATGATGAAAAATACTTCCTTGAATTGGCTTTAAGGATTTCCCAAAAGAGTATAATAGGATCTCTTTAAGATAAACAATTGTCTTACAATTACACAAATTTTTACAATTAAAAATCATTGTCATCTCATAGTCTTGACAAATTCTCACAAGTGCAATGTTTGACCTTATGCACTTGCTAACATCATCATCAAGTTGTCTAATATAATAGTCTAACTGTGCTCATTATGATTCTATCTCAATTAAGAGATATAAATTAATCATCAAAAACCACTTATTATATAATGTTTCTTCTTACTATCTTTTGTAAATTAGGAATATCTTTTGCATTTCTTGATCTTTTTTCATGCACACTTATCCATGTCATCAGGATACAATGTTGAATACATCCTTAACTACAGTTGATCTAATCATTAGTACACATTCTATTTAACCTTGTTCTCTATTTGTTACTATTTTAGTCTTTATAGAAACAATATTGAATTGACATCAATGAAAAACATAGTCAAGAATGTGACATGCTAATCATAAACTATCTCTCCAATACTTTAGATACTCCCCCAAATGATTACCATCACCATTCATGCTAAAAATCTCTTCCTTTGAAATTAATGGAAACATAGATGAAAAATAAATAAGTTTCATGGATACCAAATCCAACTCTACTGCCACTACTACTATTCTCTTCTTTTCAAATCCTCTTCATCAGTCAAATTTGAAACTCATTGGAACACTTCTCTATCCATGCTTCCTCATTTTTAGGATCAAAATCAATTGTTCACACTCTAGCTCATAGGAACAACTTACATGGATAGATATCAATTGTTCACAACTTCTCCGCCATTGATATAACATAATATTTTTCCATTGACATCAAAAAATATATGAACAATTCACCCCCATACATACATCTCGCACATACTACTAGAATATGTTATAATGTAGTCTCTCTCCTCCATTGTACTAGAGGATTTTTTTCATGAATAATTTTCTCCCGTTGACATCAATGACAAATGATTCATTAAATTGATCATCTACTCAAAGTCTTTAATCATATCTCAAGTGTCTAAAGGCACTCTTGCATACAAACTACCAAGACTCCATGATAACTCATCTCATTTTAGATACTCTCCCATATAGGAAACATCAACATTTAGTACACACAAACAATGGTGCTATGTACCATTCGACTAATGCACTCTCTGCATCATCTACTCAATAGTAGGAAGGGGCATAACCCAAAGTATATCTCACAAAAACTCAAATGGATGTTTGTGAAATGGGTTTTTTTTTAATAAGTAAAATAGGTTTTATAGGGATCTTGAAACCCAAAAGTTCATACATAACATAGGGCTATAAAAAATTGAAACAAGCCCACAAATAGTACTACAACCAATAGAAAGGCTAGAATTGAAAACATGCAAAAAGGAAAAGAAAAAACTATAGAGACCAAAAAAACCAAAGATAAAACTAGATAAACCTTCACTTGCTCCTCTACCTTCCTATCAAGGTCCTGAATGGTTTCTACCACTTCATAGGCTTTATGAACCTCCTCTTCCATTTTCTCCTAGTTCTTCACATAGGTCTGATCCAAGTGGCTCTAGGTTATGTCTGCTATGGTGTCCTCTTCTATCCCATCTTTTGATTTTTACTTTCCCTCATTCTCCACGAAAAGGGCTCCTAGCTTTCAACTTACCACTGAGGGTAATAATATTTTCATTGAGAGAGTTTAGATTAGAGATCATCTGGTTAGCCATGCTATGGTTGTAAGTATCCAAATTATGCATCCTTTTCTTAACCAACCTAATATGATCCCCCTAGTCTGTTAGAGTCCCTTGCTCAAACTTCTTCCCTTGGCTTTCCAACTATCTCATTCTTTCTTTTACCTCCTCCAATTCATGAAAAAGACATTTGATTGATCTAAAGTTATCAATTATGCTATTTTTTGCATTGTTTAGAAAGTTCATTCCCACCTCCCTCACATTGTCAATGATGGCTACTAGTGTCAGTTCAATTAGTTCCTCTAGTTGGATCATTCCCTCCTTTTCTTCAAGGATTTTGAGATTCATGACCTCTCTCACAATCCCCATCTTTGAGGTTTTGGCATTAAAATTTTTCCAAGGCATATGCCTATCTTTTATAACCACCTCTCTACTTCCTTCCTCCATTTTCTCCTTTTCTTTCTCTTGTGGGGTGATTGGAGAGGGAGGAAGCACATAAATCTCTAGACCAAAATCAAATTTTTCCTCTAAGGGAAATCCTCCTCTTCTTCTTTTTGGGGTTTCCAACCACCTCCTCTCTATTTTGATCATACTCTCCCTTATTCTCATCATCCATAGCATTGTCTTTTGGTCCATGGCCCCTAGGCATTTTCCTGCACAAAACTTTACTTAGAGTAGGAGTATCTTTGTCTTTACTCCTAGTTTTCTTTCCCAATGAAAGACAATCTTCCTCCTCCTCCAATATTATACTCTAAACATCTTCTAAATCTAAGGAGAAGTTAGAGCTCCCTATCTCCTTAGAAGTAACCACAACATGTGACATGGATTTACTCCTAGATTGGGTATTAAAATGTTCATAGATCAATAGAAGTAAACTCTCATGCAGGGTAGGGTTAGCAGTATATTTTTTTCTTGTACCCTAAAATGTTATTGTGCATGGAAGAATACAAATAAAAAGGAAAGGAAACCTTAACCCCGTAACAAAAATGATTAAGAAAAACAAAATGATGGGTTCTAACCCTATTAAACCTCATATCTAGAGAAATAAAATCAATAATGGCCCTCAACACATACCTCCAGAGCTTCTTAGTTGATTCCATCTCACAATAGGTTTCACTTTTCACTAGTTCTTTGTTCTCCTTTGTGTTATGGGAAAAATCTTTAACCACATTTGCCGACACCTTTTTAACTCTATAAAACTTTAAACCTTCATCTGGGATTTCACTGACATGGCCGATGACCTCCACAACAACTTCAAATGAAACCCCATCAATTTTCACCCTACCATCCTTTCATGAATTTACTAGAAGATTGGTAATCAATGGGTCATATGCATGAAGCTTGGCAATGTAGTTGAAATGCCACCCTTTTCAAGCTTCTCCCAAAGTTTAGTCCTTTGCTTCCATTTCTCCACCTCCCCGAATGGTTCTTTCCTACTCTATTTGCTCACCATCTTGGTAACCTAAGTGGTATCCTTTATCATAAACACAATCCTCTTTTTACATTCCTCTATCCATTGAATACTCTTTTTAAAACTGCTCTGTCTTCACCACTTTGTCTTTCAATTCTAGTAAATTGGTAAAGAAAATAAACAACCCATAATGCATGGGAATTTGATACAGAACACATCATCTACCTGTTCCTCCTATATTTTCCATAAATACATTGGCTTTTGTACATACTAGCATTAGTTTCCATAATTAACTTGGGATTTCACCTATACCTCCCTAGATCCTCTCCTAATCAATTATGCTTTTTGTGACTAACATAATATTCCCACTAGTATTCCATATTGTCACTATTTCTTTCTTTACTACTTCATTGGAAAACCAATTAGCCACCAAGTTAGCCTCCATGTACTCATGGCTAATATGAATATTATCAAATTTGCCAAGTGTTGTATGGATTTCTTCAATTATATTTTCAATTTTCTAGGTACTTTGAAGAAAGCCAGTTATACATCTAATAATATTGTTTGAGCCCCCCTCCAGCCATAAATTTTTGACTCCCACATCCAAGGCTAATTTAATAGTGTAGAGAGTAGCACTAGCTGCAACATAATGGATTTTCTAGATTCCAAGGGGATAGGAAAAAGAAGCAACTCCCCCACCATAAAAATTTCTTATTATGCCTCCACATCCTGAAGGACCAAGGTTTCCTTTAGCCACTCTATCAAAGTTGGCTTTATGCCAACCCTCAAGTGTGAATTTCCACTTCACCTCATGCCTTTTAGTTCTCCTATCCTTTTCCTTTTCCTTACTCTTGCCTCCTTCTTCAAGATCTCCCCCTTCCTTATTAGAAAAATTTCCTTCATAATGCTACTAATTTTATCCACAAGCACATAAGCAGATTCCTCCCTATCTCTAAAAATTTGATTATTTGTATCCTTCTATACTCCCTAGAAAAAGTGAAAAAAAGTCCAAATTCTTATACTATGCAACTTTGTGCCTTTATACACACCATCCCATTAAAAAAAAAGTCCAAAACATTACCTAGCTTACACCAACTTGTCCCATAGTTCTTAACGAGAAAATTCCAAACCTCCATGAAATAAGGGAAATGGATAAATATATGGTTGATTGACTTCAATTGATGCTTGCAAATAATAAATCTATCTAGGATATACTAACCTCTCTTTGCCAAATTATCTAGAGTGAGAACTTTATCTTGTAGCATCAACCATAAGAAAATGTTAATTTTAGGGGTAAGGCCAGGAAACTAGGCCTTAGCCCAAAGAGATTTCTCATTTAGGCTCCAAAGGGAGTTATACCATGAGGCCACTAAGTAACAACCATTAGGATTACCCTCCAATATTAATTCATCCTTTTTATTATCTAGAATCATTGAATTCAATATCACCATTATTGGCTTACAATCATGCAAAATGAAAGATAGTTCTCTCAGCCCTAGTCTATGTCGCAATCTCTAACTTTCATTCCAAATCACCTAATACAAATATTTTTACAATTTTCATAAATAGAATTATTGATGAGAGGACCCTGAATCAACTAGTTATCATGCCAGAAGAGGATGTCTTCTCCATTTCCCACTTTCCACTTGGTCTTAGAATTAGCTAGGGCTCTTGCCTTAAGAATCCCTTTCCAAATGACTAATCCATTTGGGATATGAAGGTGATTGAGAAAAAACCTTAGAGAAGGCATCCTAATATAATTCTCCACCAAAATGTCTCTCCATTCCCCCATGCTATTGAAAATGTGCCAAACCTATTTAGCTAGAAAAGAATTAATGGGATGCCTAAGTTTCTTGATTCCAACACCACCATAGCTTCTGGGGAGGAAAAAATTATCCCAAGCCACAAGGGAGTATCTTTTATCTTCCTTAAGACTAGACCATAGAAAATTTCTCTGGATCTTTTTCATTTTATCAGCATATTTGGCCATAATACCAAAGAGACTCAAAGCATACATTGGACATTTTCTAGCTTAGCTAAGGTTGGTACCTTTCCATCCTATCAAGTTCTTACAGAACCTATCAAGAATCTCATTCCAAAAAGTATCTAGTAGATTAGTCACCAAGAAAAGTGCAAGGTAGATAGTAGGTAGGTTGCCAACCCCATAGCCAAGAATTGCAACAATTTTCCTTTGTCTTTCAATAGGGGTATTAATTAAGAAAACTTAGCATTTTGCCCAATTAATGAGCTGACCAGTTCCCCTACTATACACATCCAATAATTTCATCATCTCTTTAGCCTCTTGAACTAAAGCTTCCCCTCCAATAATAGTATCATCCACAGACTATTGATGGGTAAAAGAAGCATAACCTAAAAAAGGCTTGATTCCTCTCAAGATCCCTTCCTGTCTTTTTCTTTGAATTAATCTACCTATACACTAAACCGTGATAATCAAAAGGATGATAGATAGGGGATCTCCCTACCTTAAGCCTCTTTAAGGTTTGAAGAAACCATAAGGGGCCCCATTAATCATTATAGCAAGCAAAGAAGTAGAAACAAGTTGAGAAATGAGTTTACATACCTCATGATCAAAGCCAAAAGCCTGGAGAATAGAACCAAGGAAGGTCCAGTCCATGCTATCGTAGACTTTGGAAAGATCCAACTTGAGGAGAGGGCCCTCTCTTTTTCTAGCTTCTAGTGAATGAATGACTTCATGAATTACCATAATAGAATCCAAGATCTGTCTACCAAGGACAAAGGCCATCTACTATTGAAAAATGATCAAAGGAAAAACTTTAAGGATTTTATTCATCAAAACTTTTGAAATGATCTTGTAAAAATAATTAGACAGACTTGTGGGCCTAAATTGATCCATAGAATCCACCCCTAGGACTTTGGGAATGAGAACCCAAAATGTAGATTTGAGGTCCTTTAGAAGATTCCTAGCCTCAAAAAACTCCTACACCACCTTGAAAACATCCATCATAACCACCTCCCAATATACTTGGAAGAAGAATGTAGGAAAACCATTTGGCCCTAGGGCTTTATCATCTAGAAGAGAAAACATAGCTTGTTTAACTTCTTGAGCATTAGGTATTACCTGCAACATTTTATTGTGATGTTGTCAAATTAATTGGGGTAGAGATGAGACAATAACATTATGATCATCTACAGATAACTTAGGGCCCTAAGAAAGAAGAGAAGAGAAAAAGTAACTACTTTAGTAGAAATATCATTATCACTTGTCAAAAGAGACTAGGCCTTCTTGATTCCTATGATCCTATTGTTAAATCTATGCTTAAGAGTGGGGAGGTGAAAAAATATGAAATTTTGATCACCCTCTTTAAGCCAGTTGATTCTAGATCTTTGTTTCTAGAAGTTCTCTTCTCTATTAATAATGTTATGTGGACTAGTGAGAATTAGGTTCTCTATGTTCTTGTTCTGATAATTGTATCCTTCATGTTGAATAATATCTTGAATAGCACTAAGCTTAACTGGCATCTCCTCTTTGTCCTAAAAAATGTGACCGAAATTGTGTTATTCAAGACTTTGATATTACATTTAACATTACTTAGTTTCTTGGTAACCTAAACATAGCAATCCCTTCCACCTCAATATTCTAGCAAGTGAATATCCTAGCTATTTTTTGCTTCACCTCAAGAGGTGCAATCAAAAGGCAAATAGGGGAATGATCAGACCCAACTCTAGGAAGAAGGGAGAGCTTGCAAGATAAAGAGTTCAACCAATCTGGAGTGATGAGAGATCTATCCAAGTGAACCTTGATGCAATAAATCCCTATTCGCCTATTGCACCATCTGAAAACTCCACCAAAAAGATCAATATCTAGGAGAGCTAGACTATTAATGAAATTTTTGAGGTCCAACTTGCTATCCAAATTCGAGGCCAGACCCCTTAATTTTTCCTCATTAGAAAGGGGAGTATTGTAATCTCCCATAATAATACCTTTGTTGAGATTACAATTCCAAATAATAGAGTAAAGCTTAGTCCAATAATCCTTCATCTCCCTCTTAGAATTAGGGGCATACACATTCAAAAGAAACAACAAATTATTGCTGTTTATATGGAATACTTTACATAGCAAAATATTGCCTTCATTATAAATAGAATTGACCCTAAAATACTTATTGTTAAAGAGTGTAAGCATGTATCTAGATGCACCCTTAGAATTTGTGGCTTCTCCATCCATACTATTACTAAAGGAAATCTTACCCACTAGATCCTTCTTCATTTTTATATTTTGGATCAACATAAAATTAGGTCTATGATCTTTAATCAAATTCCTAATAACCTCCTATTTATGGGCTCCATTTTTCCCCCTTATATTCCATGATATTATCTTCATTTATTTTTAGCAAAGCACTCCAATATGGTTCTTTGGCTCCCATCAGCCAAATTCCTTCTAGCCTCCTCTTGCATTGTTTGACTTGAAATATTTCTACTTGGTATCTTTGGTTTTACCCTCACATCAAATTTTGCATGGCTTTTTGTAATTGCTAGAGACACAGGGGAAGGATCCTTATTTTTCTTCTTGCTAAATTTTTCCTCACTCCTCATGTTTTCATTTAAGCAGGTCTCAAGCCATTTTGCCATTCATGAAATCTTTCTTGGGGAAGAATTTCTGAACAATTCAAAAATCTTAGATCCCAAATTAATAGAATCTAAATGATCCCCCAGGGGTGATGAGGGAACCAAAATGGTACCCTAATGCTCTTGACTTTCCAACGCAACCTCCACTTAGTCATTCAATCTTTTCTCCTCCCTCTTCCCAACTAGAGAGGAAATCCTACAGATTTCCTGTGGGGATGTATCACTATGAACCCTTTCCTCTTGAGAAAATTAATGAATATTCTCCTTGTTGAGACCTTTTTTTCCACTTGTTGGTTCACCTTACACCACATTGATCTGGGGAACAACCCGCTCTAAGACCATCACATCTTTTGTAGGGCTAACCACCTCTTTGGTCTAAGAAGTAGGAAAATCTAAAGCCATAGCTTCAACATCCCCTCAACAATCTTGGATCCATTCTAATATGATCACTTAAATTTTTTAATAGGGATTTCCATAATCACCTCCTAATTCTTAGGACAGCTAGTCTTAGATCCCTTGATATCCTTCTTTTTCCAAATCTTTTTCACCATTCTAGATTTAGAAGTAGATTTTTTCTTGTTCTTTTCCTCTTTTTCCTTAGGGTATTGATTAGTCTTATGACTCAATTTAAAAGAATGAAAGCATGCAAAAGGCACACTTTCATAATCAAGATTCTGGACATGAATATCAAGTTTAGAATGGAAGCTCACGACCTCTAGCATATCTACCCCCTCCTAAACTCCAATACAGATACAAGTATAGGTTAATCTTCTTCTAGAAGCTATTATTAGATCTATGGAAAGAAGCTCACCAAAGGAGTTTTCCACTCCCAAAAACACATCCTGATTCCAAATCTCTAGGGGAAGCTCTAGAAGTGTAACCCATACTGGAGCTTGCATAGAAAATGAATCATTCAAATATAGCTTTGAAGACCACTTCTAGAGGATTGAGGTCAAGTGACCTATAACCCAAGTTCCTTCACATAAAATGTTTGATAGGTCCTTATTACAAGAAAATTTGAACAATGAGAAACCTTTGGCCATCATATTGACTATGACCTAACCTTTAAGGTTCCATTTCTTCTGTGTGAAATATCTAACAATGTCTATATTTGGCCTTTTCCCAATAAACTTACCCACTAGGGTAGAGGCCATTGATGCAATGTTGTGATCTATAAGCTCATCTAGAATTGCAATCACACATGAACCTTTATTTTACCTAGGGAGTATCTTAACAACTAGAAAAGAAGACTTACTAAAAGGTTTAACTCCAAATAGAGAAGACCATTTTGTGATCTATGGCTCAAGCAGACCCACCTTGGAGAGTGGTGGTGACTTTCCTGAAACCTTTCCAAGTACACATGGGTCCCCATAACCATTCTCTATTAATTCTTTGATCTCTGAATTCCCCTGATATTCTCCATCCCCTCCTTGCAATCTATGCCCCAAACCATGTTTTTGATCCCACCCAACTAGAGGAATCCCAACCAATATAGGTTTCAAATTTTGAAAAGCTGCATTTCCCCTTCCACTCCCACTTGTGCTCATCATCTGCATCAACTAGGGAAATGGGTTTCTTAATATATGCAATTTGTTCTTTTTTAATTACATACTCTAATTAGATCTCTTTCTCTACAAGTTTCTTGCTCAAAATGTGATACTTAATGGATATATTCTTAGTATTAGAATGAAACATAGGATTCTTAGATATACTTATTGTACTTGTGCTATGATAATGTATGATAACAAGTTTTGAAAACTCTATCCCAATGTCCTTTAGCATCTACTTCATCCACATGATCTAATTACAATATTGTTTTGCTACTACATACTCTACTTCTATTGCACTTTGTAAAGTAAAATGTTATTTATTTGTTAGCCAAGAAACCAAACTTCCTCCAAGGAAAAATGCTCTACCACTGGTGTTCTTTCTTTCATCCATAGTGCCTGCATAATCTGGATTAGTATATGCACACAAAGTAATCATAGTCAAAAATTAGGTGTACCATTTAAATATATAAAGATTCTTTTTACTAGTGGATAAAGTGATTCCTTAGGCTCAGCTTAAAATCTTACTACTATCCAAAAATATTTTCTATATCTAGTCTAATGTGAGTTAGATATTACAAACCACCAATCATAGGTCTATACTTCTTTGTCTTGGCTATAGGTTTCTTATCATTGCTAGATAGCTTCTGACCAGTTATCATAAGTGTACCAATAGGATCACAACTTTTCAAGAAAAATATTTTTAATGAGATTGTTAAATAATTAGGCTGTGATAAGAAAATACCATCATTATTTTGTAAAATCTGTAGACCCAAGAAAAATTTCATCTCATTAATCATACTCATCTCAAACTCATTCTTCATTTCATTAGAAAAATTGTCACTTGTTTCATCATTACCTCCAAAGATTATGTCATCAAAAAATATTACAATGATCAAAAATCATTCTTAATTTCTTTCAAATATAAGTTAGTATCTATTATACCTTTAGAAAATCCCAATTTCACTAAATATTTGTCCAATCTAGTGTATCAAGTTCTAAGTGCTTTCTTTGGACCATACAACTCTTTCTTTAATCTACATACCATGTCCTTTTATTTTGTCAAAGGAAACACTTATGGCTACTTAATGCATACTTATTCTTCAAGCTCTCTAGTTAGAAATTCTAACTTTACATCCATCTAATACACCTTAAATTTAATTCTTACTATGTATGCCAAGAAAATTCTAAGTGCTTCAATTCTAGCAACATAGGAAAATGTTTCCTCCTAGTCTACGCCTTCTTTTTGTGAATATCCTTTTCATACCAATATTTCTTTATTCCTCATGAATTCACATTGTTTATTCATCTTATTTTAGAATACTCATTTAGTTCCTATAACATTCCTATCTTTAGTTCTACTTGAACGAATTCCCACGTCTCATTCTTCACAATTTGATCTAGTTATTTCTTCATTGCTTGGATTAATAATCATCCTTTCATGCCTCATCCATAATCTTTGGTTAACCTTTAGAAAATAAAGTTAATTCCTCATGTACTCTATTTATTATCATAACTCCTTTGTCTTTGCATCTAATTATTTCATTATGAGGATGGTTCTTTTTCAAATTCCTATTCAGTGTAGGTGTTGTTATTCCAATTCATACCTCTTCTCTAGGTGTAGATCTTGTTTCTTCTCTTTTTTCAATAACTTGAACATCATTTTGAGAATTATTATTAGCATGAAAGAAAACTTCCACATTCTCTCTAAAAGGTTTAGGATTATCTTCTTCTTCATTAGAAATATAATTCAACATTCTCTCTTTAACACAAAACTTTTCATCCACTTTTACATTTGCACACTCAATAGTTGTCTTAGTTCTCTAATTAAAAGATCTATAATCTTTTTTTTTCAATGAGTAACCAAGGAACATACCTTTATCACTTATTGCATCAAACTTACCAATATCACCATCTCTCTTTATGTAATACCTACTTCCAAAAATTCTAAAATGTTTTGTTGAAGGTGTATAATGAAACCATAATTTGTAGGGAGTCTTGTTTGTACCTTATCTAATCTATACTCTATTTATGGTGTATACTGGTGTGTTGACATCTTCTCTCAAAAATATCTTGGATATATCATTTCTCTTGTTGCTTCTATTATAGATCTATTTCTTATTTCAACAATCCCATTTTTCTCTAGAGTCTTAGGTGTTGAAAATGTTGGTAAATAGATTTTTTGTTTTTATTTAACTCTTAGAGACTCTTTTAAAAAGACTAACCTTCCTTTGAATTATTAGGTACATCTCCCCATTGCAGATTTTTAATGAATTATGTGTGTTCTTAAACCTAAGATGGGGTATGTTCTTAACCCAAGAACAGTTTACCAAGCTAGGCCTAAATAGGAACTAACTTAGCAAATAAATGGTTTTGGAAAATTAATTAATTTTATGGGCTACACATCTTATGAACTCATAAAGCTTATCAATTCAATAGCGCATACTAGCTAATACGTAACTAATTTAGCTGGAAACTACCTACAAAGAAAGAAAAACTAAATTGAAGGGAAATAGAAAGGGATTTCTCTATGAACCTACAACAATAATACTATCATATTTAGTTCTCTACCTCAAAATAGGGGAATGAAGCTCTGTTCTTTCCTTGTTTCAATTTAGATGAAAGAGAAAATATACAACTAACATAAAATAGAATGAATCATAAAAAAATACCATTCAATTGGCTTTGCAACATCAAATATCTCACACCAAAAATTAGTCAACCTTTGTATTATCAAATGAGGTTGCATTTATAGTTTGTTGCTATCATTTCTAAATTTTGGCAAAGCAATAGTCATATAATAAAGAATAAAATATGAAAACATCCAATTTATATCATGATATGAGTACATTATATCTCTTCTATTGATGACTCTGAATTAGAGATATTCTTGAAAACACTCCATGATTGTTCAACTTCTTGCAATCTTCAAAAAACCCTATGATAACATTATTTTCTTCATCTTCTATTGTTTTGCACCAAATACATATATTTCATATTACAAAAGTCACTAAATTTTCAAATTTTGGTTGTCGGTCTCAAATTAATGATCACAATTTAAACATTGTGACTTTCATTTATAACTTCTATCATGGGTTCGTCTGGTCACTTTGTCAATAAGACTAACTTCTATGCATCTTTTCATAGTGATGTAGTGAGAAGCATTGATTTTTTAAGATCTAACGATGCTTGCAAAACTTACCCACCTCTATCACTATCAAAGAATCTATCCAATTATAGTATGCCAATCTAGAACCCACTTACCTTTTGTAGCTCACAAACTAAATTTGGCCCCATAGGACATGTGTTGACCCATTTCTATGTCACTATGAATAATGGTCGAGCAACTCTACATAGTGAGATAGTGATGAACATAGATTCATCTTGATCTAAAAATGATTAATTTCCCTTTGCATCATGGGTCCACCTTCTAGTTCTGTACCTCATGGAATATTTGTTGCAATACTTTATTTTTTGACATAATACTATTTTTCCTCATGGCACCTAGACTCTGATGACACTTCATGAGAAATGATGGTCCACCAGACATGTGCCTTCATTTCACTATGTCACATGAATTAACAATTAAGCATCTTTTTATAGCAAGATAATGACCTCCATAGATCTTCATTGATTTGATGATCAATGAGATCTAGTAAACTCTCATTTGAATGGGACCCAATATGATAGGTAAGCATATTACTTTTAGCATAAGTTCTCTCATTAAATTGACTTTTTAGCTTAGTGATGTGAATGATTAGGCATGCTTTGATTCATTGAATTTATTTTCACTTAGGTTTTTTCCACCTTTAAACACGTTCTTCACCATTTCTACATTTTAAAGTATTCATTCTGCATTGACTTCAACTAATCTTCTTGTAGTCCATTTTCATGATCACTATATTATCTTTGAAGCTTGGTCTTTGATTTTTTTGCACCATATGCTCATGATTTATGCATTTTACATGCATTATGTCTTTCATGGAACATTTTCTCACAAAATTAGGGTTTCCTAGAGAGTTGTAGAAATATTTTCGTGAGGGGCTACCATAAATCTTTATCTTCCACATGATTTGAAAACTCATCGAGAAGAAGATAATTTACATTTTTATACCAATACTTCCCCTTTAATTGACCTTTAGACCAACATCCTTTTTGAGTTCAGAAATGTCCACTTAAGGTGCAAAAATTCAATAGGGACCCACCTTTTGTTTCTTTTATTTCAAAGTTGCCTTTTGTAGAAAACCAACTTCATGGGTTGAAAACCTGCTGAGGAGAAGTTCATTCTGAGTTTTCTACTAGATTTGATTATGAAAGCTATGAAGAATATTTAATCATTTTTGAGACAAATAATTATAAAGGAAATGTGGAACAGCCATAGGGTACCTTACTATTTTCTTATTTTAGATCCATATGCATCATTTGGTACCCTTCGTGGGAAATCATCTTCATGGGTTGAAAACCTACCAAGGAGAAGATGACTTCTAGATTTTTGCAAGCTCCTATTTCCATCGAGAAATTGATAGACTAAAAGAAGGTATGACTTGTAAATAATCATTGTATGAGCAATATGAATTTCCATTAGAATAGGAGCTAACCTACCCACAAGATCATTTCAACACAAAGGAAAACCACCTGGCTATGAAATGTGAAGGGGAAAATGAGAAATTCGATGGAGACTCATTCCACCCAAGGGGGTTTAGACCTAGACTTAGACACAACTAGGAATTCCCTAAGACTCAAATAATCACTTGTACTACTTAGGTAGAGGTGAAAAGTGGGGCAAAAGTTGGCTCTATCTAGGGAATTGGATAGGCCATACCCAAGCAAGGAATCCAAAATCTATGGTTTTGCAAAATTAAAAGGTGGCTACACACAAAAACAAAAGCAAGGAAAAATAAGGAGAAAGGGAAACAAGAAAAACCTAAATAGGAAAATATGAAAGGAAACTAAATGAAACTATAGTACAATAGAGAGGTTACCTCTTTTCAATTTGAAATTTGATTAAGCTTCAAATCCTAACCATTATATGTTATGGGTTGCACTTTTCCATCTAGATATGCCAATTAAACAAGTTATTCTTGAATTTCTAATGAATAGTGAACTAACCTTTCCACCAGGTATCAAATTTATTATGCATATCTTTTGGTGCTCTTTGATTATCCCACAATAGTACACTATCTCCTACCATGAACTTTTGCGGTCTCACCTTTTTATCAAATAGGCTCTCCACTCACATCTAGTGTTGTGTGATGTGATCCATGATTTCTTCTCTTTCTTCTTTGAGTTTTCTTAGGTATAAAATCCTCTTCTCTATTCCATCTCTATAGATGTCATCTTCAATTACTATCCTTAGTTTACTCATAGCCAATTTTAGGGGTAATGGAAGATTAGCTTCAATTCTATAGACCAATTCAAATGGAGAGATGCCAATTTCCCACTTAGGGGTCACCCTATCTACCCATAGTCCTTTGTGAATTTTCTTGTGCCAATTTTTTTGATTATTCAACACCAATATCTTGACAATATTCATCAAATTTTTGTTTCTAGATTTTTCTTTACCATTTTCTGATAAGAAATAGTTAGATGAATGACTGACTATGACACCATGGTTGAACAAATTTGGTGATCTCAACTGAAGAGAAATATGTTGCATTTTCCATCACTAATTTGATGGGGACACCAAATTGAACTAGTATGTTTTCCTTGATGAAATCATAAACTACTTCAGAAGTAGTTTTCTTGGTTACTTTGGCCTCCACCCACTTGGTGAAGTAATCAGTTGTACTTAACATACTGGTGACTAGCACTGGTTGTTGGATTGATAGGACCAGTGAAATTGAGGTCCCATTGTTGGAAAGGACCTTCAATAATGACATTTCTAAGGGGAAGAGTGACTAGCTAGGGTCTCCCAATGAACATCTTACATTTCTTGCACTTTGACACTCAAGAGTAAGCATCCCTAAAAATTTAGGGCCAATAGTAGCACTATCTTAATATTTTGAAAGTCATGAATAAGGATGAGAAATGTCCACCACATGGTTCAACATGAAATGTTCTCAATAACTTTTTTTGCTATTGTTTTGTTGGAAATCTAATTGAAAATATCATTATAAGAAGAAGATTGATTAAAAAGGGAGATTGTTTTGAAAATCAATTGCAAAAGAATACTATCAAAGAGGGATATTGTTGAAAAGAAAGAAGATGGTTGATAAAGAATGCTTTCAATCATTTTCTTATCATTGATGTCAAACCTGCTACTTGCTGGAATGACAATTGCTTACAAGATCCAAGTACTATCACTTAGTTTATTGATGAAGAGGATTTAATCAACAAGATATGTCAAGAGTACCTATGGAAAAGGTTGAGTTATGGTTTTGTAATGAAGTGCAAGGATCAGTTAAGAGAATGGTAAAGTAATGTATTGATAGCATACTAAAAGATATAGAGGTTGGTTATACTTAAAAACATTAAAGGAATAAGTTGCAATAAGGTTGACTAAAAAGATTAACTAAGTTCATTTGTAAGTGTCGAGCAAGCTAGTACAAGCCGAGTAGATTTTTAGTTGGTGCTGAGAAAAGTAACAAGTGCTAAGCTTCAAAAAAACCTAGTAGATGTCAAGTGAATCCATAATAGGTGCTAAGCATCAGTAAAACATAGTTGATGCTAAGTAACATAGTATGTGTTGAACACCAAAATTTCAATAGTGTTGAGCTACTGCATTATTTGAAAAGTAAAAGATTCACCAAATTTTAGTCGACAAAGTTGCTACCTTGAATTTTTAAAACTAGTTGGAGGATAAGGATGCTGAGTTGGAGGCACAAAATTTTATGTAAACCATTTTTGAGTGAATTCAAGAGGATTCTTCATGATGTTTCTAGAAGGAACAAAATATGGGTTAGATTCAATGAATTCTACCTAATCCACTTGAACTAAAATTAAAGGAGGAAAGAATTGAGTGAGAAAAGTAATTCCAAACTTCTATTTAAGGAGTCATAGGCCAAGAAGCTAGAGTTGTTGGTGTGCCAAATTGTAAAGTGGTTGAATGGTGTCAAGGAGAAGGCATCAAGGAGAAGGAAGAATAGAACATTGAGGCTCTACTTTGATAAATGGTCAGAAATAGAGGATTGCACTAGTATATCAAGCATGGAGACTCAAGGAGACAAAGCTTGAAAAGGGAACAAGTTGTCAGAGTTGTAGAGATTGAAAGCTAGGCAAATTGTGAAGAGCTGAAGAGGTGATCTAGAATCTGTAAGATAAGTTGTAAGCTGTAATCAAGTCAAAACCCCTTATTGTTACTCTCTAGCAATTGTATCAGTTAGGGTAAAATCCTATGGACTTAGGTTGGTTTAACAACCATTTGTAAATCCTTTAATAGGGTGGCATTCCAAGTGAATGTTCTAAAGTCCTCTAACTAGGCCCACTTCTAACAGGGTGGTTAAATCTTTTAACTAGGTCACATTTAATAGTGTGTTGTAGCCTTTAACATGGTAGGCCTTTCACAAGGCATCACTTTAGAAGAGTGACTAGCATGTTACTAGTGGTTTTTCCCAAACTAGGTTTCCACATAAATCACTACGTTATGTGTTAATTCTTCATGTGTTATGCTTGCATGTTGATTTACAGTAACTTGCTAAGTAGGAAAGTTTTAAGCCTTGATGAATGAACAAGTTTAATAGGCTCATTTCACTTGATGAAAAGTTTGAATTAGACATTTGGACCTTGAATAACTAATTCACCCCCCTCTTAGTTATTCTAAAGCATTTATAACAATTAGTACTAGATCCATCTATTGATTTAGTTTAAAGGTACTAGAAGTAGGAAGATCAAGATGTCTAAGAGATAAGTTCTCAAGCTCAACAAAGACAACTTCGCTACATGGAAAAGCCTAATGAAACTACACCTTAGATCAATAGGTGATTATGAAAAAAATTCAATTGGTGTGGAACATGTAGATCTAGTTGGACCCCTCTCTTTAGATGATTTGAATAAAAGGAAGGAGCACAATTAGTCAATGTTGGATATTTCCTCTACACTCAGTTATGTTGAATTTGATGACATCAAAGGTTTTGATACTGCATTCAATATGTGGAAAGCCCTATCAAATATTTATGGAGGAGATCAAAATGTTCAAAGAGCAAAGAGAGAAAGCCTCAAAGGAAAGTTTGATGATATGAAAATGGAGGAAGCTGAGAATGTTGCTCAATATGCCTCTAGAATGAAAGAAGTGGTAAGTGCAATAAGAAGTCTAGGTGGTCATTTGGAAGATGATACTATTAATAGAAAATACTTAAGAACCTTTCTTCCCATCTATGCTATTAGAGTTTCAGCCATCCACGAATTAAGGTGTGTGCCAGGAAACACACTAACCTTTGAAGGTATAGTGGGAAGACTCATTTCTTTTGAATTGTCAAATTATGATAACTACATACTTGAGAATACTGAATCAGCTTTCAAGCCTAAGCTATCATTGAAAGATTCTGAGGAGATGAAATCAAAGAAGAAGAGTAGAAAAGAAAAACATGCATCCAGTGATAGCAGCTTAGATGAAGAGGATGTGGAACAATTGGAAGCACTATTGGCTAGAAGATTCCAAAGAGACAAAGGTAAATTCAAAGGTAAGCTCCCTATCACTTTTTTAAATTGCAATGAAGTAGGACATATTGCTGCAAGATGTACATAGAAGAAGAACTTCAATGAAGGAAATAAGTACAAGAACAAAAGAAAAGATGATAGTAGAGATTATAAAGAGAAAGGCAAATGATGCTACATTATTGAAGAAGATTCTGATGAGAATAATGATGAAGTTGTCTATGTGGCCATGAAGGATGAATCAGATGAAAATTAAACAACACCATTGGTGACTTGTTTGAACAAGAATGAAAAATGGATCATAGGCAGTGGATGCTCACATCACATGACAAGAGATAAAAGTAAGTTTATTACCTTTACAAAGTATGATGGAAATAGTGTTAGATTTGAAATGATGCTCCATGTCAAATCAAAGAAAAAGGTTCTATCAAACTTATAGAGAAAATTTCATGTGATAATGCATACTATGTTGAAGGATTGAACTACAATTTATTGATTGTATCATAGTTAGGCAATATAGGTTGGAAAGTAGAATTTGGAAACAAAATTGCCAAAATCTATAATATTGATAGAAATTTGATAGGAAAAGGTGAACACACTAGGAGTAATTTGTTTTACCTAGATATGGAAGATGCAACCTATCTTATTGTTAGACTTGATGATGTTTGGTTATGGCATAAAAGGCTGTGTCATGTTAACTTTGACAATCTGATTAGCATCAACAAAAAGAAGAAAGTTAGAGGTTTTCCTAAATTAAAGAAACATGAAAACACAATATGCAAACAATGTCAAGTAGGAAAGATGACTATGTCTAGTTTCAAATGAAAAACCTACACTTCCAAAGAAGTACTAGGGCTAGTCCACAGAGACATATGTGGCCCGATAGAAGTACAAAGCTACCAAGGAGATAAATACATAATGTTATTTGTAGATGACTATTCCAGGATCATGACTACAATGTTCTTAAGAAAAAAATATGATGCATTTCAAATCTTTAAGTGGTACTTGACTAGGTTTGAGAAGGAAACAGGAAAGAGTCTAAAGTGCCTAAGATCAAATAGAGGAGGAGAGTTTACATCAAAAGAATTTGAGATATTTTGCAATGATAAAGGTATGAAAAGGAAAACATCAGCACCAAGAACTCCCTCTTAGAATGGCATTATAGAAAGAAGGAATAATAGTAGTAGATTGTGCTAGAACATTAATGATGGAGAAAAATGTTGCTCTGAAGTACTGGAGAGAAGCTGTGAGTACTATTGTTTATACCCTAAATCGAGAACAAATCAAGAAAGGTACTAATGGAACACCTTTTGAATTATGGTATGGTCACTCACCTAATGTAAAACATTTCAAGGTATTTGGTTGTAAATGCTATATTCTTAAAGATATTAGAAATGGAAAGTTTGATGCAAAGAGTGATGAAAGGATATTCCTTGGATACTCCACTAGAAGAAAAGCATATAAATGCTTGAATACTAACAGTAACAAGATTGTGGAGAGCACAAATGTAAATTTTGATGAGCATCCAAAAATCCAATTTGATGAATCTAGGAAATTAGAAGATTATAAATACTTTGTATACTTTTGAAGGAATGTCTATTGAAGATGAAGTTGTCAATCAAGTTGGGAAACAATATATATGAAAGAGATGATAAAATAATAGAATGAGAAGTGCAAATTGACTCTAAAGCTAAAGAACCAAACATGGAAAGAAGGATAGGATCAAGAATAGCCAAGTATGTGAGAAGACATCACCTTCTAGAACAAATCATTGGTGACAAGGATGAAATACCAATGACAAGGAATAGACTAAGGAATGAATCATGTCTACTGAGCAAGATTGAGCCCAAAACTATGAAAGATGCATTACAAGATGATAATTAGCATAAAGCTACCGAAGAGGGGATATATTAGATTGAGAAAAAAAAAAACCTGGACCCTAGTTCCAAGACTAGCTGATTAAAATATAATTGGTACCAAATGGGTCTTTAGGAACAAACTTGATAAGAATGGTGAGATAATAAGAAATAGAGCCAAACTAGTTTGCAAAGTCTATGCATAAGAAGAAGGAGTAAACTATGTGGAAACATTTTCCCTTTGTTGTAAGAATGGAAGGAGTAAGAACACTACTTGCATAGGTTGCTTACAAAGGTTTCAAAGTCTATCAAATGGATGTAAAGTCTACTTTTCGGAGTGGTATACTAGAAGAGGAAGTCTACATAGAAAAACCATAGGGATCTATTGATGACAACAACAATGATATGGTTTGCAAACTACATAAAGAACTCTACAATTTGAAGCAAGCCCCTAGAGAATGGTATGAGAGACTGAATAAATACCTTGTGAAGATAGAATTTGAGAGAATAGATGACAACAACAACCTGTACATCAAGATAGAGAAAGGTAAAGAAATTTTGATATTTGAAATATTTGTTGATGATATAATATTTGGAGGAGAAGATATTCTATGCAAAGATTTTGTTAATCAAATGAAACATGAGTTTGAGATGTCAATGTTTGGAGAAATCAAATTCTTTGTTGGATTGCAAGTACATCAACTAAAGAATGGCATATTTGTGACCCAATAAAAATACATCAAGGAGATAGTCAAAACATTTGGATTAGAAGACTCAAAACTAGTTAGTACACCAATGGTAACAAGACATATGTTATCTAAAAATGATGAATCAATTGAAGTAAATTAGACAATGTATAGATCAATAATTAGAAAGTTGTAGTATGTTGTACATAGTAGACTAGGCATTGCATTAGTAGTTGGAATAGTGGCAAGATTTTTTGCTAACCCGAGAGAAAATCATCTAATGGAAGTGACAAGAATACTAAGATACCTAAAAGAACTGATGAATTTGGTTTGTACTAAAAGAGGGGTGAAAAGTTTGAGTTGAGAGCCTACACTAATGCATATTGGGGAGGTAATATTGATGATAGAAAAAGCACTAGTTGAGGAGCATTTTATTAGGGAAAAGGCTCATTACTTGGACCAACAAAAAGAAAAGTTGTACCTCATAGTCCATAGTAGAAGCTAAATATATTGCAAATACTATAAATTGCACTAATATTGTATGGGACAAACATCTATTGCAAGGTATGAAGGAAGAGGCAAATAAACCTGTGATACTTTATTGTGATAATACAAGTGCCATCAACATATCAAAGAATCTTGTAATGCATGTCAAAATAAAGCATATTGTAATTAAGTATCACTATGTAAGAGAATTGGTGGAAGATAAGAAAGGATGGAATATGTTACGCTCAAAGGAACATATTGCTAACATCTTTACAAAAACAATACCTAAAGATTCTTTTGAGTATCTTAGAGGTAAGTTAGGCGTGATACCCCTATCCAAGGTTGTTTGAGGAAAAAGCAAGATTTCCTTGCATCAAGTGAGTTGATTGTTGACATATTACAAATTGATGCAAAGGATATTTACTTTAGGATCCTACCTAAAGTAATCAAAGTGGTGAAGGTCCAAATCAATCACAAGCAAGGTGACAGAAGGAGAAATTGGATTACCTAACAATACTGCACTTACATGTTAAGATGTTGAAATAGTATGCCTTCGGCATTATTGTCAAAGAGGAAGAATAATGAAGAAATTGATTAATAGTTGAGGGAGAAGAATGAAGAAACTATTAAGGAAAAAGAATGAAGAAACTGATCAAATCGACAAGATCAAATGGACAATGTTAGAAGTTGTTGATGTCAAAATGACAGAACATGATCAATGCATATCGAGGGAGGAATAACACAAGGAGTTAGCTGTAGCAGAAGGAAAAGAATGTATAGATATGAAAAAGGCAATAGTAGCTCAAAGGGAGAAAATTGTGCAAACAAGAATCAAGATGGAGAAGATAGTTTGTTAGCAAAGAATTTAGAGGGAGTCATAAGATAGCTTATGTTGCTGATAAGATGAATAGCTTTGAATAGAGTTTTCTTTCTAGCATTTGGCTTATTGTTCTAACCCAATTAGCATTTTGATAACTTGGTTGAATAGTGGTTTGATGATTGATTAGTTTGGTTTGCCATCAATACCAAAGCGAGAGATTGTTGGAAATCTAATTGAAAAGATCATAATAAGAAGAAGATTGATTAAAAAAGGGAGATTGTTGGAAAACTAATTGAAAAAGAATACTATCAAAGAGGGAGATTTTTGAAAAGAAGGAAGATGGTTGATAAAGAATGTTTTCAATCATTTTTTTGTCATTGATGTAAAATCTACTACTTGTTGGAATGAAAATTACTTATAAGATCCAAGTACTATCACTTAGTTGATTGATGAAGAGGATTTAATCAACAAGATGTGACAAGAGCACCTATGGGAAAGGTTGAGTAATGGTATTTTAATGAAGTGCAAGGATCAATTAAGACAATGGTAAAGTAATGTATTGATAGCATACTTCAAGATACAGAGGTTGGTTACACATAGAAACACTAGAAGAATAAGTTGCAACAAGGTTGACTGCAAAGCTTAACTAAGTTCATTAGTAAGTGTCAAGCAAGCTAGTATTAGCCAAACAGACTTTCAGTTGGTGATGAGAAAAGTAACAAGTGTCAAGCATCTGAAAAAGCTAGTAGATGCCAAGTAAATCCATAGTAGGTGTCGAGCATCGATAAAACATAGTTGATGCCGAGTAACATAGTATGTGTTGAGCACCAAAATTTTAATAGTGTTGAGCTACTACATTATTTGAAAAGTCAAAGATTCACCAAATCTAAGCTGACAAGGTTGGTACCTCAAATATTTGAACTAGTTGGAGGATAAGGATGATGAGTTGGTGGCACATAATTTTATATAAACCTTTTTTGAGTGAATTCAAGAGGATTCTTCATCATGTTTCTAGAAGGAACAAAATATGGTTTAGATTTAATGAATCCTACCTAATCCATTTGAACTAAAATTAAAGGAGGAAAGAATCAAGTTAGAAAAAAATTCTAGACTTCTATTTGAGGAGTCATAGGCCAAGAGGCTAGAATTGCTAGTGTGCCAAATTGTGAAGTGGTTGAAAGGTGTCAAGGATAAGACATCAAGGAGAAGGAAAAATAGAGCACTTAGACTCTACTTTGATAAGTGGTCAGAAATAGAGGATTGCACTGGTATATCAAGCATGGAGACTCAAGGAGACAAAGCTTGAAATGGGAACAAGTTGTCAGAGATATAGAGACTAAAAGCTAGACAAATTATGAAGAGCTAAAGAAGTGATCTAGAATCTGCAAGATAAGTTGTAAGCTATAATTAGGTCAAAACCCCTTATTATTACTCTTTAGCAATTGTATCAGTTAGGGTAAAATCTTATGGACTTAGGTTGGTTTAACAATGATTTGTAAATCCTTTAACAAGGTGGCAGTCCAAGTGAATGTTCTAAAGTCCTCTAACTAGGCCTACTTCTAACAGGGTAGTTAAATCCTTTAACCAGGTCACATTTAATAGTGTGTTGAAGCCTTTAATAGAGAAGGATTTTCATAGGACATCACTTCAAAAGAGTGAGAATTGAGTAGCATGTTACTAGTGGTTTTTATCAAATTGGAATTCCACATAAATCACTATGTTATGTGTTGATTCTTCATGTGTTATGCTTGTATGTTGATTTATAGTAACTTGTTAAGTAGGAAAGTTTTAAGCTTGGATGAATGAACAAGTTTAATAGGCTCATTTCACTTATGAAAAGTTTGAATTGGACATTTGGACCTTGAATAACTAATTCACCTCCCCTCTTAGTTATTCTAAAGCATTTCTAACATTTTTATCTATACATCTTAGGAACGTATCATCTACAACTTTCTTTAAAAAATTGTTATCCCAAATTATGTATTTGACAACTTTTAGTGTGAGATCTCTTCTTTGCTTTGTAGTCATGCCTTTAGGAAATTCTCCATACATCAATAGATATGTAGTGTTTCTAAGCCAAGAGTCCTATAGGCCTATTGCCAATACAAAATGTTTCTCTCCCAATTCTTTTGGTTCTTCAGCAATCTTATTCTTTGCAATTGATTTGCATAAAGAATGACCTCTCACTAATATAGTGGGCTTGATTTTTGTGTCATACTGTTGCATTTTTTTCTATCCACATCCCTCTGGCATTACACCCCACATCTTGTTATGTTAACACACTTTTTATTGCTACATTAGGGACATAAACCATAGAATGTGAGTGTAGTATATAAAACCTAAATATCTTTAGTGCCTTGACTACTGCAAAGGCATGTTTTTTAGTTTAAGAGCAGTTAAGCTCATGAATTTTTAGAGGTATACTCATGAAGGCAATAAGGGCTTGTATCCCTTCTTTATTATCTTCTATAAGGATAGCTGTAAGGTGTGTTTAGAGGTGTAATAGTAAATAATAAAATCTAATTTATAGTCTAGATGACATAATACCAAAGCTTTAGTAGTAGTAGTCTTTATATTCTAGAAGGTTTGTTTCCTAGCTTCATTCCATTTAAAAGTTGAATTTCTTTTCATCATGTCCACAATACAAGTAGTAGTCTCTACAAAATCTGATACAAAACTTCTAAGGAAACTCACTTTCTTGAAGAATGATTTGGCTCCTATTTTGATTTCTAGCAGGCTTAACCTTCAAATGGTTTCAACTAACTCAAGGTCAATTCTAATACCTCATTAGGAAACTATATGACCAAGTAGCTTTCCCTCTATTACACAAAAAATGCATATTTTAGGATTTAGAGAGATTTTTTGTTCCCAACATCTTTGCAATACCTTCTTAAAATCTTCTGTGTGAGTTTTTCTCTTATTTAAAAACATAGTGAGATAATCTAGGTATATAAAAGTAATCTAGTCCTTTAGAGTAGAAAATATTTTACTCATATACCTTTAAAATGTGGCACTAACATTGATAAGCCTAAAGGAAATTCTATGATATGTGAATGTACCCCAAGGAGTGGTGAAAGCCATTTTGTGTTTGTCCTTCTCTTCCACCTCAACTTGATTGTATCCTAAGAGCCCATTGAGCATGGACATCATTTCTACTCCAACCACTATTTGTAGTATGTGATCCAGATTGGGAAGGGTAAAAATTGTCTTTCAAGGATGCCTGGTTTAAATTCCTAAAATCTATGTAGATTCTTGTTTCTCCAATATTCTTCCTAACTGGTACTATATTAGCTACCTAAGTGGAGTGATAGATGGGATAAATGATCCTCGCTTTTAGCATCTTGTCTACTTCCTAGAACATAGCATCTGCTACTTTAGGATTTTAATTCCTCTACTTCTGTTAGAATGGGACTACATCAAGCTTCAATAGAATGTGATGTTTTATTTTCCTGCCTTTGTAGCTTTTAAAATCTTCATAACTCTAGGTGAATACATCTTAATATTCTATAAAATGTTGTTTGGCAGCTTCCTCTCTTTTGGGCAAATAACACTTTCCAATATTGATCATTTTAGGATTTTATGCATCTCTAATATTCACTCCTTCAAATTCTCTAGTAGTAGAACCCTTTTCCATCCTCTTTTTCTTTATTTAGGCAGCATTCCTATTAAACAACTTTTCTAAAGATATAAAGTATGGGGAATAATATTACTTCACAATTGGAATTCATTAGTTTGATCTTCTCTTTTCTTATGGTCAAGGTCTTCTTGATTGTCTTCATTGGATTGGTATTTACAAGTAGCTTTATCATTCTCTAAGAATCACTGCAAACTCTTGTCATCTTTCAAGACTTGCCAAAATTCTACATTGTTAGGAACAGAGGACCAGTATATGATTTCCCCTGATACTTATGGTCTTTGAATTATAGGTGAGGAAGTAACAAGGAAGAGGAGACAGCTGGAGAATCTACTTTAGTGTTCGTTTCTCTTGGTACTGATTTAATGGTGAATGAATTGAGGCCTTCTATTTCATCCTAACTCTATTTCTATAAGTTTTCAACTTATGCTTCTAAAGAGAGTATTGCCCCCTTATTTTTTTTACAATGAGTTCTACATTGCCTCAAGCTATTAGGATCTTTATTCATTTTTCTTGTGTAGCTATTATCCCAAGTTGTAGGGCTGTGTATTCTTCTATGTTATTTGTGTTTCCAAATACCAATTTTAAAGCCATGGGTTTAGTTTCTCCTTGAGGAGGTATTAAAACTATGCTTGCACTAGATCCTGGTGAGGAGAAACTTCCATTGAACTCCAATGTCTATATACCTAATTATTATTCTTCCTCACTGAGAATTTTCTTTCTTGGGTCTTCAATTTCTTGCTCAATTAGAGCATCTTTAGTAAACATCATGTAATTACTAAACTCTAGTTCTTGATAGAGAATCTGGGCTTTAGGATCATCTAACTTTATGATAGTAAATTTTTCCTTTTCTTCAAGTTCCAACTTAAGTTTCTTACTTCCTATGGGTATGATTGCTTAAGACTAGTCTAACTTTATCTCCCCTCCTAGATCCAAAATTCTACTTAAGAGTAGGTCATAGCTTGCTACAATATTCACAACTACGATAGTCAATAATAGTTTCTTTTCTAGATGAGAGGCTAGAGCCATCTGAGCATCTTTGATTTACCCAAATAAGGGGACTTTTTTAGCATCCATTGAATAAAATCTTCCTTGGACATTAGTGAGGGTGAGGCCTAAGGCTTTAGCTACAGAATAAGGCATCACATTTTCTAACATGATTGAATCTAGTATACAGTTACTTAATTTACATCCATTAATATAGAGTGAGATGTAGAATGGGTAAGGTTTTTTCCCAATAAAAGTTGCTAAGACAATGGAATCTTCTTAATTAAATAGGTTTGATGTCAAAGGTTCATCTTCTTCTTTGGTGGTAACATTATGGTTCAAACCCAAAGCACCTCCTTTATAATGCTCTACTAATATTTTCAACTCAGAGGGATGAGATTTTAGATAATCTATAGGAGAGATTTAGATCTTTGACTCTTTGCAAAATTGGATTAAATCAAAGGGCTCTTTTCCTTACCTATTTGAAATGTTGACACTTTTTGATCAATGTGAATATTATTTGAAGAAGAGGTGGGATCACTTCTTGGACCATGATTGGAGGATTGATTTTTGAGATTTTGACTTCTGATTAGCATTGTGTATAAAGTTTCATCTATAGTTGCATAGCATGCACCCTTTGGCTCAGAGTCTAACTCATATTCCAAAAATAAATTCCTAGAGTCAGCATTTGTGTACAAATTAGACAAGAGCAAGGAGTTATAGTATTTAATTCATTAGTGGATAACAATTGCATCATATTAGAAGTTTTTATACAACTTTCACTATCATGATTTGTTGTCAAATGAAACATACATGTATTTCTTTTCCTAGGTGCCACCTCAATTGCCAACCTTGGTTGTGAGTCTGTAAGCTACAGGAATTTTCCAACATTAATTTTTCCTAGAAAAATTTGATAGTTCCATTGGTAAGAGTGATTCAATATAGGTAATTTCCTCTTCACTACCACCAATTTGTTTGAAAACTTTTGAATCATTTCATTAAATGAAGTACTATTGTTGGAACTTCCCTTGGATTGAAGTTCTCTTTTCCATTTCCTAGTAGAGATCGAGTCATCTTTATTTTCAACCACCTTCTTTTGTAAATCCACTAAATTTGTGGTATGGGCCCTCCTTAAATCATAATTAATGTTTGGTGACATCGCACTTATAAATAATGTTTTTATATTGATGGTAGTAGGTCTGTTAGTAGCAGGGATCATACTAATAATCTTATTGAAAGTTGCTACAAAATCCCTCATACTCATGGTAGGTTTCTTTTTAATATATGTCAATTGTGTTAATAAGATGTGCTCATCTTTCACCATTTTGAATCTTTTTTTGAAGGCCATCCTCATTGTATCTTGATTGGTGATTGAGCCATCATCTAAATGATAAAACTAATTTGCCACATTTTCTGTCAAAGTTTCTACAAATAACCTTATAGTTACATCTTCATGAGAAATTCCTAGGATGTGAGTAGCTGCAAAAAAAGCCTTGATATGTTCATTTGTAGTAACTTTCCCATTGCTTGAAAACTTAGGGAAATTCTTCCTTGAACCAAATGAGTGTGGGTGATACATTTTCAGTACTAACTGACTTGTCATTGTGGCCTAGGGAGTAGCCATGATTGTTCTAGCAAGATATGGTAGAAAGTTGACAAATCAAGGAGTACCTTTTCAATGTCAGGCCAACACCTATCAAGTAGTACATCAAGAACTTTGATTTCTAACAAGTAAAGGTGGTCTACTCCAACTTTTCTTATCACCTTTATGTCTAGGAGTGTCTAGGATGGGGAAACTTAGGTCTGCAAGCTTTTCAAAAATGAAGTCTTGCCCACCTCACTCTTTGGTACTTTTGAGGAACCTTGCTTGTTCCGAGGTGTTAGATTAATTTCACCTTTGGGCTTCATTTTCTAATTATTTTTCTACTCTTTGGATTTCTCTCTTTGAATAGCTCTTTCTAATGCATCATCCCTAGATTCTTCTTCTTTCAATACTCGGCTAGTGTTCCTGTAGTGCTCTGTGTTCCTCTAATTCCTCCAAACAAATGTATTAAGAGATGAGATTATATCTTTTTGGTTATCTTGAAATCCAAGATTAGATTGGAGCACTGGGACTATTTTCTCATGAGGTAGTACCATTTTCCCTCATGTTATAAGTTTATTTGATGTAGGAGCATCCAGAGGTATAAGGGAAATCTTGTGTCACCCAAAAAATGTACTTAGACTTAGTTTTTGTTTCATGTGTTTTCATTTCTAGATACCCATTTGGGTCAAATAAAGGTTCCAACTCTCACAGTTTCACTATCAGTGTTCTGGGTTAGAGTTTTAATCACCTTGGGATACATGTAAATGCCAAAAAATAGGAGTATGTAATTGAGCCACCATTTTGGTGAACTAGAAGGTGTAAATTGGTTGGAAGATTTTAATTGTAATTTAGAGCATTCTAGAAAAAGAATCAGGTCGAAAGGCCCCACGGTTTGAAAGTTATTGAAATTTTTTGGTTTCTAGAGACCTCCTAAGAATGCTTCAAAGTCAAGTTAGGGGCATTAAATGACCTTGAATAGGGCTGAAAAATGGAGGATGAGCAAAGCTAGTCCATAGGGCTATAGAGTGCTTTGAGAGCTTTTCGAAAATGTAAATAGTTCTTCAATCGAAGTTACGGTTCAAAAGTTATGCCTCTTGAAAGTTTGGTTACCGTTTCTTGATTCTCCTAATTTTGTGCCGACTTCTAATGTGACTTCTAGAGACTTCTATTTGGTTGGTGGATGCCAAATAGAACTTTGTAGAATGTATTGCTAATCCTTAACCCTCCGGGGTCTATTTAAGAACATTTTTGGCATTGTAAAAGGCAGTTCAAAGTGGAGTTTGAGAGGAGGTACTGAAAGGAGAAATTATCTCTAGATTTATACTATTGCAAGCCCTTAGGGCATGTTTTGAAGTCTATTTTCGCTGTACTAAATGTATTAGCATATTCTCATAGTTAATAAAATTTTCCCTTTCCTGTTGTGTCCATTTTATGCTTGGGTTGTGTACCCATCAAGTGGTATTAGAGCCGGTTTTCCTGAGTGTATAGACAGAGCGCCGACTGTGAGGCAATTTGCACTAGGATTATGTGGTTGTGGGTTTGAATTAAGAAGATGCCTCAATGAAGAGAGCATGGTGGAAAGACCGAAGCTATTAATCCTGAGGAGGTTAGAGCCCTCCAAAGGCAGGTACAAGCATTGCAGGAGGACCTCCGTAGAGGAACAAATGTTACTATAGCTGATGAAAGTGAGGACAACAATGAAGAAGAAGAAATTTGACCAGAAGGGGAAGTTGATGGGGAAGTCCTGAATCAGGTAGGGGAGAGGCTTTTTAGGGCCATTACTAAGTTTGGGAAAAGACCTACAATTGATGTGGGTGTATTTTTAGGAAATCTGAAACCAGACGAGTTGATCGAATGGATTAATGAATTGGAAGAATACTTTGAGTATGAGGATATGAGGGATCTAGATAGGGTTAAGTTTGCAAAGGCCAAACTAAAAGGCCATGCCAAAATCTGGTGGCAAGAGGTTCAATTGGAAAGAAATAGAAGAGGAAAGGAGAAGATCACAAGGTGGGATCATATGGTGGACAAATTGAAGAAGCAATTCATTCCTGTTGATTATGAGCTTGATTTGTTTAAGAAGATGCATGGGTTAAAGCAAGTAGGAAAATCAATCGAGGAATATACAAAGGAGTTTTACTGACTCTTGATTAGAGCAAGACATGCAAAAGCAAATAAGGAGAAGGTTTCTCATTATATTAGTGGGTTGCGACATAGCATCCAAGAGGAATTAAGTCTGGTAAGAATGACCAGCATTGAAGAGGCATACCAATTTGCCCTACAAGTTGAAGAGAAGCTAAATAATAGGTTTGAAGGGAGACAAAGAGGGCGTGGTCAAGGAGGAAGGGGTTGTGGTAGGTCATCTGGAGGCCAAAATGAAACCCAAAAAAAAAATGAAGATGTGAGTACTAGTAGGAACCAGAGGAACGAGGGTTTCAACCACTCTTGTGATCAAGACTTTGGAAATCAGAGAGGAAGAGGTAGAGGACATGGACAAGGAAGAGGAGGCTTCCATGGTACCTATTTCCATTGCAATGAAGAAGGTCATTGTGCCTTTGAATTCCCTCAATGACAAGGAAGGACAGATAGGAGAGCTGAGGGTCAAGCTAGGGTTGCTCATGTGGATGAGGATGCACAATCATCACATTCAGAGGATGCAGAAAGAGGAGAGACTTTAGTAAATGAAAGGGCCCTACTAAGTGGTGAGATTGAACCAAGATAAAGGAGGAGTTTATTCTATACCACATGCAAGTGTGAGGATAAATGTTGTGATGTGATCATTGATGGTGGTAGCACTGATAACTTGGTATCAGAGGAGATGGTCTCTAAGATGAAGCTCAAGAGGGAGAAACACCCATAGCTCTATCAGATTGCTTGGGTGAAAGATGATCATAAGGTCCTGGTAAGTGAAAAATGTTTAGTGAAATTCAAAATTGGGAGTTACAATGATGAAGTTCTCTGTGATGTTATTCCAATGGATGTTTGCCATCTATTATTGGGTAGACCATGGCAGTTTGATAGGCATGCAGTACATGATGGTCATGCAAACACATACTCTCTAACAAAGGATGGAGTTTTCCACAAACTGAAGCCCATGAAAAAGGAAGGTGAAAAGGTATGTACCAGTTCTAGGATTTGACTTGTTGATGGAAGGAAGTTTTTAGATTACATGAAACATCAGTGTATGTGCTATGCTTTGATTCCTAGGAAAGATAAAGAAGGTAGTAGTAAAATACCACTTGAAGTTTCAGATTTACTTGGTGAATTTGGAGATATCATCTCTGATAATGTTCTAGAAGGATTGCCACCAGTAAGGAAAATCAGTCATAAGATAGATTTAATCCCAGGAGCTAGTTTTCCTAACAAGGTTGCTCACAAGATGACTCCTACTGAAACTGAGGAGCTAAATAGACAAGTTCAGGAGCTATTGAGGAAGGGCTTGATTGGGGAGAGCCTGAGTCCATGTGCAGTACCTGTAGTACTGGCACCAAAGAAGGTTGAAGAGTGAAGGATGTGTACAGAATCTCAAGATATAAATAGGATAACCATTAAGTATTGATTTCCTTTGCCAAGAATGGATGATCTTATGGACTACTTGAGTGGAGCTTAGTACTTAACAAAGATAGATCTCAAGAGTGGCTATCATCAGATACGGATATGAGAAGGAGATGAGTGGAAAATAGCCTTCAAGACCAAGGATGGTCTTTATGAGTGGTTAGTCATGCCCTTTGGATTGATGAACACCCCAAACACCTTCATGCGGCTTATGAATGAGGTGCTTAAGAAGTTCTTGGGAAAATTTTTTATCGTCTATTTGGATGATATTTTAATTTTTAGCAAGACTTTGGAAGAACATTTATTGCATATTTTTAGTGTCCTTGAAAGGTTAAGGGAAGAGAAACTGTTAATTAATCTGAAGAAGTATATCTTTGAAAAAAGGGATTTAGTCTACTTGGGGTTTGTTATATCACCTGAAGGTCTCAAAATGGATCCAGAGAAGGTAAAATCCATCTTGGAATGGCCTACTTTAAAGTTAGCTACTGAGGTAAGACCATTTCATGGTCTAGTTAGTTTTTACAGGAAGTTCATCAAGAATTTCAGTGGCATATGTGCACCCCTGACTAACACAATAAGAGGGGATAGGAAAGAGTTCAAATGGATTGCGACAGCTATGAGAAGTTTTGAATTGCTAAAGAAGAAGGTGATAGAACAACCTGTGTTGGCACTTCCATATTTTAGAAAGGTGTTCTAGGTGGATTGTGATGCTAGTAGCAGTGCTATTGGAGTTGTATTGAGCCAAGAAGGTAAGCCTATTGCATATTTTAGTGAAAAATTGAATGATGCGAACAAGAAGTATTCTGTTTATGATCAAGAGTTCTATGCAATAGTTTAGGCCTTAAAGAAATGGAGGCATTATTTATTGCCAAAGGAATTTGTTTTATATACTGATCACCAAGCATTACAGTACCTAAATAGCCAAGGTAAATTGAATTAGAGGCATATGAAGTGGGTAGAGTTCTTGCAGAGCTATACATTTGTGTTGAAGCATAGAAGTGGAAAATCTAACAAGGTTGCAAATGCACTAAGTAGGAGATAGTTGTTGCTTATAGTAATGCAGGTTGAAGTAGTTGGGTTTGATGAACTCAAGAATCTGTAACCTGAGGATCCTGATTTTTTTGAATTGTGGAAAGCTTGTAAAGAGCCTGTTGATGTAGATAGAACCAAGTTGTTAGACTATCTAATTCAGGATGGTATGTTATTCAAGGGTAGTCAATTATGCATTCCAAAGAGTTCCATGAGGGAAAATTTGATTAAGTAGAAACACAATGGAGGGATGACAGGACATTTTGGTTGAGATAAGACCATTGCCATTCTCAAATAACATTATTTTTGGCCTCAAATGTCATAGGATGTGAAGAAGTTTGTACAGAATTGCCAAGTTTGTCAAGTGGCCAAGGGATTTAGTCATAATACTAGACTATATCAGCCATTTCCTATTCCATCAAAGCCATGGGAGGACATAAGTATGGATTTTGTTCTTGGATTGACGAGGACACAAAGGGACTTGTTTTTTAGAGAGGTGGTAAGACTACATGGTCTTCCAAGGAGTATAGTTTCTGATAGAGATACTAAATTTGTAGGGTATTTTTGGAGAACATTGTGGAAGAAGTTGAGAACAGACTTGAAATTTAGTTCCACACATCACCTGTAGACTGACAGCCAAACAAAAGTGGTAAACAAAAGTCTAGGCAATTTTCTAACATGTTTAGTTGGGGATAAACCCAAGGGGTGGGATTTGATTCTACCACAAGTAGATTTTGCTTACAATAACTCTATAAATAGGAGTATTGATAGATCACCATTCCAAATTGTATATGGAAGTAGCCCAAGGACTGCACTAGAATTGAGGAAGATAGAGCAAGGGGAGAGGATAAGTGCTGAAGCTGAAGAATTTGCTAAACATTTCAAGTGTCTAAATGAGGAGGTTCAAGCACACATTACCAAGATGAATCAAGAGTATAAAGCTAGGGCTGATCAAAGGAGAAGACATAAAGAATTCCAAGTAGAGGATCTAGTCATGGTACACTTAAGAAAAGAAAGATTTCTAGCTGGTACTTACAAAAAGCTGAAAATGAAAAAAATTGGCCCCTGCAAAATTTTGAAGAAACATGACTCAGGAAATGCATATGAAGTAGAGTTGCCAAATGGAATTCACATTTATCCTATTTTCAACATTGTAGACTTAACAGAGTATCATGATGATGGTGCAGATGAGGAGCTGATGTTAGAGCCATGTCTAATTCCTACTTCTAAGAAGGAGGAGATAGAGGATATTCTGGATAGTCGTGTGGGTAGGAGTACCTGAAATAGGCAGTATGAAGAGTATCTAGTCAAGTGGAAAGGATGGCCGATAGAGGACTCAACTTGGATATCAGTAGCTGAGGTTTCCCATTTGGGATTTCCTCTACCATTCATAAAGTGACAGGGTCACTTTTCAATCTACCTTGGGTGTCTGATGCAGGAGCATCCAGAGGTATAAGGGAAATTTCGTGTCACCCAAAAAATGTACATAGAATTAGTTTCTATTTCATGTGTTTTCATTTCTGGATACCCATTTGGGTCGAATAAAGGTTCCAACTCTCACAGTTCCACTATCAGTGTTCTAGATTAGAATTTTAATCACCTTAGGATACGTGTAAATGCCAAAAAATAGGAGTATGTAATTGAGCCACCATTTTGGTGAACTAGAAGGTTTAAATTGGTTGGAAGATTGTAATTTTAATTTAGAGCATTCCAGAAAAAGAATCAGGTCGAAAGGCCCCACAGTTTGAAAGTTATTGCAATTTTTTAGTTTCTGGAGACCTCCTAAGAATGCTTCAAAGTTAGGTTAGGGGCATTAAATGACCTTGAATAGGGCCAAAAAATGGGGCATGAGTGAAGCTAGTCCATAGGGCTATAGAGCACTTTGAGAGCTTTCTAAAAATGTAAACGGTTCATCAATCGAAGCTACAGATCAAAAGTTATGCCTCCCGAAAGTTTGGTTACCGTTTTTGGATTCTTCTAATTTTGTGCTGACTTCTAATGCGACTTCTAAAGCCTTTTATTTGGTCGGTGGATGCCAACTAGCACTTTCTAGAATGTATTCCTAATCCTTAACCCTCCAGGGTCTATTTAAGAACATTTTTGGCATTGTAAAAGGCAATTCAAAGTGGAGTTTGAGAGTAGGTACTGAAAGGAGAAATTATCTCCAAATTTATACTATTGCATGCCCTTAGGGCATGTTTTGAAGTCTATTTTCTCTATACTAAATTTATTAGCATATTCTCATAGTTAATAAAATTTTCCCTTTCCTATGGTGTCCATTCTATGCTTAGGTTGCATATCCATTATAATTAGTCAAGAGACTATTCATCTTCTCCTTAGCAGAGTCACCAAAAATCTATTGGTAAATAGATTGTTCATTTTGATTTAACTCTTAGATGCCCAAATTTGTAAATAATATTTGGTTACAATAGCTGGAAAGTTGCTTCTAAAAAGACAAACCTTCCTCTAAATTATTACGTATAGCTTCCTATTGTAGATTTGTAGTGAATTATGTTTGTTCTTAAACCTAAAATGGGGTATGTTCTTAACCCAAGAATAGGAGAGGTAAATCGAGCTAGGCCTAAATAGGAACTAACTCAGGAAAGAAATGCTTTTGGAAAATTAATTGAGTTTATTAGCTCACACATCTTATGAACTCATAAAGCTTATCGATTCAATAGTGCATACTAACTAATACTAAACTGATTCAATGAGAAATTGACTATAGAGAAAGAAAAACTAAATTGAAGGGAAACACAAAGGGATTTTTCTTTGAACCTATTTGTGATGTCATATCTCAAAATCTATGATAGATGAGATCAAATGGATTGTACCACTATATTGTACTCTAAAAATACTTCAAGTGTGCCAATTTTCAAATCTTGACAAACCATTCTACACACTTTCCTAGGTCCATTCCATTTGCAAAAATTGCTTTTCTACCAGTGTTTCCAATCTACAATTCTGAGTAGCCCACTTTGATTGCTTGCCATTTGCGCCTAGTTATTTTTCATGAGCCCAAATCATAGATTTATATTGTCCTTGTGACAGTGAATGAAAGACCCAATTTTCATTTCCCCAAGTGCCTATTTACCCAATTTTTTATGCCAATTCCAAATGCATTTTGTTGTTTTTTGACATGTTTATGGGCAGGCGATTTTAAGTAAGAAAATTCAATAGTCAAATTTCCTTTGACTGAAAATTCATCATGAGATAATATTTGATAGGGTTCAATTATATGGAACAAAGAATTAATGTATCTATTTTTAAAGCTAGGTCAAGAGCTTGGATCAGTTTTCAAAGCTGGTTAAAGAACCTCATGACATGAAATTGACAAGTTTCGGTAAAGTGATAAAATGAGCTTTTAATGATAGACTAGTGATCAAACTTGGTTCTAATTAATATGAGAGTGTAAATGGATCACTTTTTAATGTCAAGTTGTTTGAAAGTGAATTTTTTTTTTTAGTCGAACCCACTTTGGGCCCAACTGACTCCTATCAAATTGTTAAGGTGTTTGGGCAATGAAAGATGCATTTAGAGATTGCAATTTTTGCAATGATAAAAAGGAAGTGTATGGATTGGAGGAGTCAAGCAAGTTGGATAAAATGACCATGATAGCTTCACATCCATTGTTTACCTTGAGGCATTATTTTTCAACACCCACATCAATGGTAGCAGTCTACAAAGTGAAATTAGATTATCTTCTCAATGCTTGATGCACTTACAAGAAGTTTTCCTCCTTACATGTCTTTGGAACATAGGAAAACTCTTCATTAAAGAATCAAGGAGTAACCAAAAAGTTTTTTCCATTTAGATATTATCTTTATTGAATGATAAATAGATTGATTAGATACAAGTTTGAAGATTTGTCACCTACAGAATAATACAAATACCCAAGCCATGCTTGTCAATGGCTCAATGAATTATTTCTCCATATTGAGTTGGGCTTGGCTTGAAATAATCCAGGCTCAGTGTGAAGAGCACCTGTATAGATTCCAATCTCTGCAGATATTATTTGTTATGGGATTTTGAAGTTCCATTACTAAGTGTATAGAGTCACTTCCACATAGATGGTTTGAATGTATTTAACATTAGTCAACTCCCACTTGAGAGTTCATGTTTTCATATATAAATCCCATGTCCATGCCTCTGATCATCCACGAAACTAGTAAGGGAGCATCCCACACAAAAAGAAAAGGAGCCACATGAACAAATAAGGACAGTCTTCAACACAAAGAAGTTTTAATAGAAGGAAGGTGCCAAAGATTATGAAGGAGGACACAACATGTAAAAAGAGAGCCCCACACAATGAAGGAGTTCACCCATAGAAAGAAGCTACTAACCAATAGCAAGGAAATCCACATCAAAGTAGTAGGTGACAAAAGGATGCAAAAAAGGAATTTAAGGAAAATCACCTATGGGTTTTCTCATGCCAGTGGATGGGAGGTTGCAAGTAGCTCTATGCCTTCACCCCTCAAAACATGCTAGTCTAAATCCCCACTAAAACAAAGATAGAGGAACGCTACATTGAAGCTGTGTGAGCAACAAGGGAGGAGTTAAAGTGAAAATGGTTCACCCTTTTAACCCACATTGACACCACCAAGGAATATTATCATGTTTAAATTAGAAAGCACACACCTTTTAAGTGTCTTAAAAGAAACACGCTTTTGGGAAGCCATAGGTATGCATGGGAACCACACTATGAGCAATGAAGATAGTTAGAGATGCCTTGCAAATATTTTTAACTAGCACATAAGTAGAAGCTCATTGGATGAAAAAGTTAGAAAGTCACCAAAAAAGTTAAGAATCTAGGAAGTCACCATGACAACCTATCAAAAAGTTCAAATTTTTGCTAGCAACCTCCCGGTAAGGTGAGATTTTGGCCAACAACTTCACAATAAGGTGAAATTCTAGCGAGCAGTTGAGAATGAACCAAAATCTAATAAGTGGTATTTAGGTAATTTGTGTAATGATGAGATGATGATGTTGGCAATGACTAAACCAACCACAAGGTGCCAAATGGCACCGATTTCATGGAAGGTTATGACATGGAAGATTGAGATTGGAACTCATAGGATGGCAACATGTGGTGCATTTGACGGTGGTCACCATATTGCCAAGACAAAGTTGTAGGGAGGTTAACATAGTGACATGGTGACCCAATAAAAAGCTAACATGTGGCAATGAGCTGGCGGTGAGGTGGCACTGATGAGTCATGCTGAGGTGGACTAGTGACATGGCAGGTGCATACAAGGTGATGACATGGCATTTCAGTGGTAGTCAAGGAACTAATGAGATGCTAACATGTGGCACCCAATTGGAGGGGTCTGATGGCAATGCATGAAATGAGCCAATCTAGAGCTAACACATGCCGATGGTGGTCAAACCAAGTTTAACTAGGTTTGATGGTGGTCACCATATTGCCAAGACAAAGTTGCAGGGAGATTAACATAGTGACATGGTGACCCAATAAAAAGCTAACATGTGGCAATGAGTTGGCGATGAGGTGGCACTAATGAGTCATGCTAAGGTGGACTAGTGACGTGGTAGGTGCATATAAGGTGATGACATGGCATTTTAGTGGTAGTCAAGGAACCAATGAGATGTTAACATGTGGCACCCAATTGGAGGGGTCTGATGACGGTGCATGAAATGAGCCAATCTAGTGCTGACACATGGCGATGGTGGTTAAACCAAGTTCGACCAGGATGGAATCTATGAGGGAAACTTTCAAAAGTTTTAAAAAATTAATTTTAAAATATTTTTCCTTGAAATTACATGTAAGCCAAGTTTTAAATCTGATTGGAGGTTATAATATAGTTCAAACCTTTGAGAAGGTTAAATATTTGAGGTGTAGTCTTGAAACATATAAATGGAAGCCTATTTTTCAAAAGGGGCATAACTATGGAAATTTTTATCCAATATATGGGCTTTAATATACCATTGGAATTGGGATGAAATTAACTTTCCAAATATGGAGTTATATTTTGTATAGCAATTCACCGATTTAGTCTATAAGCAAATTTGTAATTTTTGGGGCATTCTCAATGGAATGGGTAGAATTCATCATTGATCATCAAATTTGGTTAGAGAGAAGATGTAAAATTTTTTTGAAACTTGAATGTCGATAAAATTTATTCTGATAAGTTTTTCTTTCCTTTAGAGGTCATTTCAATTGATTTTTTCTTTTTCCTTGAGTTCAAGTTTGGCATCAAAATTAGTTATGATTTTCAATCAAATATCTCAGATATTTCTTGCTTTTGGAGGCCAAAATGATTGAAGATTTGATATGTAGTTGTAGAGAGAGATTCTTTTCACTACTAGGAGAGGGAATTTCAAGTAGACACATGTCATCTTTAGATCAGATCTGGGAATTCACTTCCTCCTATATCATTCTCTTTCTTTCTCATTGTAAGGGTTCTAGTTTTCAGGAGAAAAATTACTCACTACTAAGACACCATTCTTCAACAATTTCTCTTGCATTGAGCAACATTTAAGTTTTATGTAGATAGTTCTCATTTGTTAGGTGATTTGTGAAGTATTTCTGTACATTTTTCATGTGTTCATTTTCAAGGAAAATGAATAAAAACACAACAAAGGGTTTTAATTTTAGTCTAAATCTTGTCTCATGTTAATGGATTTGTAATCTTTTCTAGTTTGTGAAAAGAGAGCATAAACTAGGTTGCATTTTGTTTGAGAATGTATGTGATTGAAGTATCTTGCTAATGGAACAAAGAGCCATGTAATTGCTTGATGTTTATCACAAGGTTTGTAGATTTCATGATGGGATGGTCTAAGTATGAGATTCATTTTGATGTAGATGTATATTCACAAGGTGAAAGATAGATTAGGGATCTTGATGTAGGATTTGTGTCAAACCTTCCCAGGAGATGTTTGGTTGTAATTCATGTAATTGTGCAATAGATAAATCACTGATCAGTTGAAAGATCATTTAGTTTTGTTGTTCATACCTAGATCTTTGTTGAGCTCAACATCATTAATCAAGTATTTTCCCTTTCATGTTGAAAGTTATTCAAAGTCTAACCCTCATGCTTGCTAGTTTCATGAGTCATGTTATTAGCTATTTCATGGTTGTGATTTCTCGGTTAAGTATAGAATATTTAAGGGTTTCATCTGTTATTCTAGATCTTGATTATGCTCATTGCATTGTTCACATAATCAGATTTGAAGAGGATCACCCACCAAGGGTTTACAAAACTTGTAGTGAAGAAGGAATGTAGCCTTAGAGTTGGCCCATGTTCTTGGTAAATTGTGTCCATTATTGGAGATAGCTACCCATAGATGCATTATTGCCTTGCATACTTGGTTATTCAAACTTTGTTAAATTAGGAGCCAACAAAATGGCGACTCTGTTGGGGATTGCATACAGAAAGAGCCAAAATCTCTAACATGAAAAAGATTGAATATAGAAAATCTATAGTAAGAGGTGTTTCCCTTTCCTTGCTGAAATCTCATGTGCCCCAGTATCCTTATTCATTGACAACACTAGTTTTGGTTGAATTGAATAATTTGTAATATCAAAGTCATTTGGAATTTTAATAAGTTACCCTCTTAATTGAGAGTTAATGTCATGCTCTTTCACTTTGTCAAGAGTGTGAAATTCCCAAGTTGTTGAATAAAGTTTTCGAATGCCTATTCTAAATTCTAGACCAGTTTGTTATGCTTTGTAAGTTTGGTAAATGTTTTCTCACTAAGTGAGTACTGACTCAAGGCTATATATCTACACTAGTGCTTCTTGAATGTGAAGTTATTTTGAAGGATATAATGGTTAGAAAGTAGATTTGAAGAATTAATCTCAAGTTCTTGACAATGGGTGAAAGAATTAGGTGAGATGCAGTGCAAATGTTACTAAATCTAGATAAAATCTGAATCTACTATTGTTTGCAGCATTGAAGTAGTTGCATGCATCAATATTGAAAGGTATTTTACACTTTCATGTGATTTCATTTCCATGAAAGTTCCACAAAAGTTCTCTGTCAAGTGGTAATTTCAGCACTAAGTAGGAGAATGTTTTAATTCATCTTAGCATACTTTACAAAGAATAGGTTCAATGAGTGTTTTCATGTTTTGAAGTATGCCTAGAGTTTGAATTGGTAGAAAGATTTTCAGATCTATTGCAAGTAATGAATTCTAAAGTTGTCTTTATAATGAGTGAGTTTTAAGTTTGAAGTATATCAAGTTTCTTTTCATCAAGTATGTAGCTAATTAGTAAGAATTATAGATCTATTTTTGCCAAGAGATATATGCCATTACATTTCAATGGTATTAATTGTTTCCTGAATACTATGATGTATAATCTCATAAAGTATTTACCTAAGTTTAGTGGGAACCATGAAAATTCAGCCAGTCGTCATGTTCAAATGTTTAGTGACTTGGTTGGTGATTTTGAAATTGCTCATGCAGACATCCATATGAAGTTGTTTGTTCAAACTTTAGAAGGTGCTAGGGATTGGTTTTCCTTTCTATCAACATGCTCAATTTCATCTTGGGATGAATTACTTTCAGCTTTTAGGAAGTAGTTTGGGGAATGAGTAAGCATCTCAGATTATTTTGATAAGTTTTTGAAGATTGAAATCATGAATGATGAACTAGTTCTTGAATTTAATATCAGATTTGCAAAGGTTTTAAATGAAATTCCCAAAAAGTGTCAGCTAGATGATCAAGTGTGTTTAGTGGTTTACCTGGATGCATTTGATAAGAAAATGAGTTATTAGCTAAGGGATAAAGAACCAAAGACTTTGCATTAGGCATGGCAATAAAGATTGAGAATAACACAAAGTACGGATTAACTAGGAGTCACTTCTCTAGGAATGTTTACTAAAAAGATAAAATGCAAAGCACAAATCAGTTTCATAAAGAGTATTTGATTTTAGATCAGCAAATAGCAGCAGAACATAAAGTTAGTTCACTTGATGAATTATATATGCCAGATTTAAATTTAGTCATTCATTCTCCCATTGATGATTTTCTTTATGTTGAAAATATAACAAATTAGGAAGAGGAAAGTTATTCATCACAATATGGGGATGAAGAGGCTACAAGTGATGTGTCAAGTGATGAAGGTGAAGTTGCTGATCAGACATATTGTGAAGAAGCATCATGTGAAGACAATGGCGAGAGTTGTTGCTCAAGTCACAAAGAAGACAATGGTAGTACATGTTCATCTTCATGTGAATCTGATGCAAATTGGGAAGAAGAAAGAAATTATGAAAGTGAGTGCTCTTATACAAGTAGAGGTACGGGTTATTTTTCTAAATCTAAAACTAAAGTTCCATTTCAGAGTTATACAAGTCAGCTTGAGGTTGAAGGTTGTGAAGAAGATTTGTCTACGCAATATGAAGATAAAGGTATTATTTATAAGGATGGATTACCTAATCATGTAGATGGGTCTCTTGAGGATGAGTATAGTGATAATTAGCATATAAGTGATCCTAAGGTTAATACACCAGCCTTTATTGGTATGATTGAAGATGATTGGCTTACAAGACATTTGAATCACCTTCATGAAGACAATGAAAGTAACTTTGATTTATATTCTACATGCTTCATTGATGGAGTTGATGGTGTGTTTTTTTGTGATGATTTTGATTTTGATTCTTCATATGCTAAAAGTGTCCATGATAGTGATTTTAGAAATGGTTTTAAAGTTTTCACTAAACTATTATATGGTGACAACTTTGATGTTGATCACTTGTCATAATGTCTACAAAGATGCTTTGCATGGAATTATCAACCCTCTTTTGGAAGAGCACATGGACAGTTTAGATTTAGATGAAGATGATCTTAATAATGATATTTTATCCTACTACTATGAGAGATCAGATTATTCTTCTTCCAAGTTTGACAATGATTATGAAGATGATATTGCATCTCATAATATGGATGACGAGGTGTTATTGAAAATCAACATGCACCTTGTAATGAATTTTATGATGAGTACTCTAACCTAATAACTAATTCATTTGATAATTTTAAAAGACCATTTGAAGATTCTAGATTAGTTTTAGATTCTAAGATTGATGAAATGTGTGAGTAAAAATTTGATTTCTCATCTGAGTACCATCTGGTTATGCACAAGGATATACAATTTGAAGGTATGTGTGATCCTTTTCCCCAAGTTAAGTATGAAGCTTTCATATTCGAGACTAATAGTGTGCATGATTCATTTGATTAGGAGAATTTTCAGGTTGAGTCTGATATTTGTAAGCATGCTGATCAGAACTTTCATAATGAGCAAGTGGTTGAAAGTGAAGCTAGTTTTTATATGCATTATGAAAGTCAAGGTGTAGATTTAGTTCTACCAAACGAGTTGTTTCAAGATGTTAATCTAATTGGTGAAACTGATAGGAGAATTATTTCTAGTTTACCTCATAAAAGTTCAAATGAGAATCATATTTATGATAGAGGTAAAGAAATTTGTTGAAGTTCAGTGGCCCAGGGCCATCGCTTGTACATAGTAGGAGTAATCATTTCTTGTTTTCAATAAAGCTATTCGAGAGAAGTTTTTACTATCATGTGTTTGGTCTACTTCTTCTAGAGATCTGAATCCTTGCAATTCCCACAAGAGACATGCATCCCTAGACATAGCCACTATTGGGACTCACAATTGAAGCCTCAATTTTGAGTACCATTGAAATTTAAGCCCTATAAATGCTTTTAAATGCACACATACCCGACTATCCATTTGAGGCCTAAGAGATGTTTAATGTTTCTAACACCTTGCATTTAGTATTTCTACTTGTTCCATGATGATAGATTGAAATTCTAAGCTATTTCATGAAGTCTCATTTTGAGCAATTGTCAATTCTACATTTTTTGCTCAAGTCTCAAACAATGACATGAGGCTATGTTTGCAATTGAATATCTTACACCTAGTAATGTTTCATGGATCAATACTTTGGGAGTGTTTAGTATCCATACTACAGAACCTATGTTTCAAATTTCAAGTCATTTTGAATCCATTTGTCTAGAATTTGAATCCCTCAAAGTTGGTCATTTAGTGATGTCATGCTGATATGAATTATTCTAAATTCTAGGAAGCCCTGTTTAACTTGTCATAACTTTTTCCCAATTGACCAACATGAAAAAATTCCTATTGGATTACATTTTAGAGGTTAGATACTCACTACTTTTTAATTTTGAGCTTATGATGATTTTGTTTGATCAGTTTTCAAATGCAATTCCAAATGCAACTTGTAACTTTTTACTGGTGTTAAGAAGTGCAGATTTGTTGAAACCAATATTTGTGATGTCATATCTCAAAATCCATGACAGATGAGTTCAAATGGATTGTACCACTGTGTTTTACTCCAAAAATGCTACAAGTGTGCCAATTTCCAAGTCATGACAAATCCGTCTGCACACTTTCCTAGGTCCATTCCATTTTCAAAAATTGCTTTTCTGCTAGTGTTTCCAATTTCCAAATCTGAGTAGCTCACTTTGAATATTTGACATTTGTGCCCAGATATTCACCATGAGCCCAAATTGCAGATTTATATTGTCCTTGTGAGTGAACCAGAGCCCTAGTTTTCATTTCTTCAAGTATCTATTTACCCAAGTTTTGAAGCCAATTCCAAACATGTTTTGTTGTTTTCTGACATGTTTATGTCTAGGTGTTTTTAAGTAAGCAACTTCGATAGTCAAATGTCTTTTGACTAAGAATTTCTCATGATATGAGATTTGACAGGGTGCAAGTATGTGGAACAAAGAATTAACATGTTTGTTTGCAGATCTCAATTAGGTGTTTAGATTAGGTTTCAAAGATGGTCTAAGGACCTCATGGTACAAAATCAACAATTTTCTCTAAAGTGATAAAATGAGCTTTTAATGATAGACCAGTGATCAAACTTGATTCTAATCAGTATGAGAGGGTAAATGGATCACTTTACAATGTCAAGTTGTTTGAAAGTGAAAAAATTTTTAGTCACACCCACTCTAGGCCCGACTAATTCCTATCAAAATGTTAATGTGTTTGGGTGACAAAAGATGCATTCAGAGAATACAATTTTTGCAATGATAAAAAGGAGGAGTGTGGTTCGGAGGAGTCAAGCAAGTTGGATAAAATGGCCATGATAGTTACACATCCACTTTTTACCTCAAGGCATTGTTTTTCAACACCCACATCAAGGGTAGCAGTCTACAAAGTGAAATTAGAGTATCTTGTCAATGCTTGATGCACTCACAAGAAGTTTTTCTCCTCACATGTCTTTGGCACATAGGAAAACTCTTCATCAAAGAATCAAGGAGTAACCAAAACATTTTTTCCATTTGGATATTATCTTTATCCAATGGTAAGTAGATTGATTAGATACAAGTTTGAAAAAGTCAAAGTTTGATGTTCTGGTGATAAGAATGACACAGGGGAGAAAGCCATAGCTAATATGAAGAAAGTGCATGGTAGAGGACAAGACCTACAGTGTGAGATCAGACTTTCCACATGAGAGTGAACACCTCACCCATGTCCCACTAATTGAAACTTTAACAAAAATGATAATTTGAGCTTGCAAGGCATCATCCTTACATGGCTGAAACATTTTCATTTCTAATCAAAATAGAGCAATCGATTTCGGGCTAAGTATGAAGCTAAAACATAGCATGATCCATGCCAAGAAATAGAGGAAACCTTCAGGACAAGAGGTGTGTTTGAGAAAAAATAAAATAACTTCCATGGATCCTTGCACATACTCCTTGTCCAAAGTCATGGCTATGTGCAAGGATCCCTTCCAAAAAAAATAGCAACCCTCCCCATTGCAAAATGAGGGAAAATGCTATGAGTATGTCACCATGGGAAATGTCAAGGGAAGGGGCTCGGGCAATAAGAGACTTGCATTTGGAAAGAATTCAGAAAAATGTGAAAAGAGGAAGATTACCACAATATTTCCACCAATGATCATGATAGTTAAGTTCTTTGCAGGGTAAGAATATGGGTTTCAAAATTTTATAAAATCTCGTCATTCCACAATGCTTGGACTTCTTGTTGATCTTTGTATCATTGAAGATTTGTCACCTATAGAACAATACAAATACCTAGGCCATGCTTGTCAATGGCTCAATGAATTATTTCTCCATATAGAGTTGGGTTCGATTTAAAATAATCTAGGCTCGGTGTGAAGAGCACTTATCCAAATTCCAATCTCTATGGATATTATTTGTTATGGGACTTTGAAGTTCCATTACCAAATGTATAGAGTCACTTACACATAGATGGTTTGAATATATCTAACATTAGTCAACTCTTGCTTGGTAGTTTATGTTTTTATAAATAACTCCCATGTCCATGCCTCAGATCATCCACGATAGTAGCAATGGAGCATCCCACACAGAAAGAAAAGGAGCCGCATGAACAAATAAAGATAGTCTTCAATGCAAAGAAGGTTTAAAAGAAGGAAGGCACCAAGGATTGTAAAGGTGGCCACAACATGTTAAAATAAAGCCCCAGGCAATGAAGGAGTTAACCCATAAGAAGAAGCCACCAGTCAATAGTAGGGAAATCCACATTGAAGCTACAAGTCACAAAAAGATGTAACAAAGGAATTCAAGGCAAATCACCTATGGGTTTTCTCATGCTAGTGGATGGAAGGCTACAAGTATCCCTATGCCTTTTCCAAAAAAAACATGCCAGTTTGAATCCCCATTCAAACAAAGACAAAGAAACACTGCATTGAAGCTGTGTGAGCAATAGGGGAGGAGTTAAAACAAAAATGGTTCACCCTTTTATCCCATATTGACACCATTAAGGAATATTATCATGTCTAAATTAGAAAGCACACACCTTCTAAGTGTCTTAAAAGACACACATTTTTGGGAAGCTATAGGTATGTATGGGGACCCCACCATGAGCAATAAAGATAGCTAGAGATGCCCTATGAATATTTTGAACTAGCACGCAAGTAGAAGCTCACCGGATGTAAAAGTTAGAAAGGTGCTAGAAAAATTAAGAATCTGGGAAGGCACCATGTCATGATTAGAAAATGGTAATGCTTTTTGGCATGTGACATGATGACCTACTAGAAAGTTCAAATTCTGGCTAGTGACCTCCCAATAAGGTGAAATTATGGCTGGTAACTTCCTAGTAAGGTGAAATTCCAATGAGTTGTTGAGAATGAACCAAAATCTGACAAGTGTGCAGTGACAGGATGATAATGTTGGTGATGACTAGACCAAACACAAGGTGCCATGTGGAACATATTTCAAGGAAGGCTATGACATGGTAGATTGAGATTGGAACTCATACGATGGTGACACATGGCACATATGGCAGTGGTTAACATAGCAACATGGAAACCCAATAAAAAGCTAACACATGGCAATTAGTTGGTGTTGATGTGTCATGATGAGGTAGACTAGTGACATGGTAGGTGCATCCAAGGTGATGACATGGAAGTTCAATGGAAGTTAAGGAACCAATGAGATGATGACATGTGGTGCCTAGTTGGAGGGGTCTGATGACTATGCATGAAATGAACCAATCTAGTGCTGACACATGGCGATGATGGTTAAACCAAGTTTGACCTAGATGGAATCTATGAGGGAAATTTTCAAAAGATTTTAAACATTTTTTTTTAGTATTTTTCCACAAAATTATTTGCAAGCCAAGTTTTAAATTTGATTGGAGATTATAATATAGTTCAAACCTTTGAAAAGGTTAAATATTTGAGGTGCACTCTTGAAACATATAAATGGAAGCCTATTTTTCAAAGGGGCATAATTGGGGAAATTTTGTTCCACAATATGAACTTCAATATACTCTTGGAACTAGGAGGAAATGAAATTTTTGAATATGGAGTTAGATTTTGCACAACAATTCACAGGTTCGATCTATAAGAAAATTTGTAATTTCTAGGGCCTTCTCAACAAAATGGGCAGAATTTGTCATTGATCATCAAAATTGGTTAGAGGGTAGATGTAAAAGTTTGTTGAAACTTGAATGTGGAGAAAAGTGATTATGATAAGTTTTTCTTTCCTTTAGAGGTCATTTCAACTGATTTTTGCTTTTGCCTTGGGTTCAATTTTTGCATCAAAATCAGTTACGATTTTCAATCAAATATCTCAAATATTCCTTGCTTTTGGAGGCCAAAATGATTGAAGATTTGTATGCAATTATAGAGAGCGATTAGAGAGATTCTTTTCACTGCTAGGAGAGGGAATTTCAAGTAGACACATGTCATATTTAGATCAAATCTAGGAATTCACTTCCTCCTTTATCATTCTCTTTTTTCTCATTGTAAGGATTCTAGTTTTGAGGAGAAAAATTACTCGCTACTGAGACACCATTCTTTAGAAATTTCTCTTGTATTGAGAAACATCTAAGTTTTATGCATATAGTTCTCATTTGTTAGGTGATTTGTGAAGTATTTCTATACATCTTTCACATATTAATTTTTAAGGAAAATGAATAAAAACACAACAAGGGGTTTTAATTTGAGTCTAAATCTTGTCTCTTGTTCATGGATTTTTAATCTTTTCTAGTTTATGAACAATGAGCATAAACTAGGTTGCATTTTGTTTAAGAGTGTATGTGATTGAAGTATCTTGTTGATGGAACAAAGAGCCATGAAATTGCTTGATGTTTATCACAGGGTTTGCAGATTTCATGATGGGATGGTCTAAGTATGAGATTCATTTTGATACAGATATCTATTCACAAGGTGAAAGATAGATCAAGGATCTTGATGTAGGAGTTGTGTCAAAGATTCCCAAGAGATGTATGGTTTTAATTCATGAAATTTCCCAATAGATAAGGCACTAATTAGTTGCAGGATCATTTAATTTTGTTGTTCATAGCTAGGTCTTTGCTAAACTCAACATCATTAATCAAGTATTTTCCCTTTCATGTTGAAAGTTATTCAAAGTCTAACCCTCACTTAGCTTACTAGTTTCATGAGTCTTTCTATTAGTTATTTTATGCTTGTGATTTCTTGGTTAAGTATAGAAGATTTAGGGTTTTCTTTTGTTATTGTAGATCTTGATTATGCTCATTGCACAGTTCACATAATTAGATCTTAAGAGGTTCAACACCTAGGTTTTACAAAGCCTAAAGCAATGGAGGAGTGTGACCTTATAGTTGGTCCAAGTTCTTGGTAACTTGTGTCCATTATTGGAGATAGCTACTCATAGAAACATTCTCTCCTTGCATACTTGGTTTTTCAAACTCTATTAAATTAGGAGCCAACAATTATAACCTTCATTTATAAATTCTACCATGGGTCCCTCTAGTCACTTCGTTGCTAATACTAACTTCTATGCATCTTTCCATAGTGACATAGTGAGAAGCATTGATTTTATAAGATCTGATGGTGCTTGCAAAACTGACCCACCTCTATTACTATCAGAGAATTTATCTAATTATAGTATGCCAATTTGGAACCCACTTACCTTTTGTGGCTCACATGATAAATTTGGCCTCATAAGACACATATTGATCCATCGCTATGTCACTATGAATAAGGGTCAAGAAACTCTACATATCAAGATAGTGATGAACATAGATTCATCTTGATTAGATGATGATTAATGTCCTTTTGCATCATGGGACCACCTTCTAGTTTTGTACCTCGTGGCATATATGTGGAAGTGCTTTATTGTTTGACATGAGACTATTTTGCCTCATAGCACCTCGTGACTAGACTCTAATGGTGCTTCATGAGAAATTATGGCCTACAAGACACATGCCTTCATGTTGCTATGTCACATGAATTAACTATTGAGCATCTTCGCATCATGACATAATGACCTCTATATATCTCCTTTGATTTGATGGTTAATGAGATGCATTAAACTTTTTTTTGAACAAGACTCGATATAACAAGCAATATCTGACTTTTCAATTGGCCAATAGCATGCATTTTCTCATTCAATTGACTTTTCATCTTGGTGATGTGGATGATTATACATGTATTTATTTGTTTAATTGATTTACACTAAGGTCTTTGCAACCTTTGACCATCTTCTTTTCCATTTCTATATTTTTAAATTTTCATTCTAAATTGAATTCAACTAGTCTTCTTGTAGTCCATTCTCATGATCAGTATATTATCTTTCAATCTTGGTCTTTGATGTTTCTCTACTATATTTTCTCTGTATATGCTTATAATTTCTCCATTTTACCTACATTATGACTTTAATGGAACACTTGATCATAGAATTATGGTTTCTTAGAGAGTTGTAGAAATATTTTCATGAGGGGCTACCATAAATCTTTTTCTTTCACATGATTTGAAAACTCATCGAGGAGAAGTTCAATTTGAGTTTTTTGCCAAATTTGATTATGAAATTTGTGATCAATCTTTAGTCATTTCTAAGAAAAATAATTATAAAGGGAACATTTTCATATGATACCTTACCATTTTCTTTTTTTTGATCCATATGCATCATTTGGTATCCTTCATGGGAAATCATCTTCATGGGTTGAAAACCCACCAAGAAGAAGATGACTTCCATATTTTTGAAAGTTTCTATTTCCATAAAGAAAGTGATAGATTGAAAGTAGGTATGACTTTTAAATGATCATTGTATGAGCAATATGAATCTCCATCGGACCAGGAGCTAAACTACCCACAAGATCATTTTGACGCAAACAAAAACTGCTTGACTATGAAATATGGAGAAGGGGAAAATGAGAAATTTGATGGAGACTCATTCCACCCAAGGGGTTTTAGACTTAGACTCAGACACAACTAGGAAGTCCCTAAGACTCAAATAATCACTTTTACTTCTTAGGTAGAGGTGAAATGTGGGGCAATAGAAAGTTGTCTCTTAATTCCAATTTCTTCACAAAAGATGTTAAAAGCTCTAGAAATAAACTCTCCACCTCTATCTAATCTCAAATATTTTTTCTTTCAACCAAATTCATTCTTACCTCTATTCTTAAACATATTAAAATTTTCAAATGCCTCAGGATTTTCTTTAAGAAATACTATACACATCATTCTAATGAAATCTTCAACAAAACTTATAAAGTACTTTTCATGATATAATCATCTTGTTCTAGTAGGGCTAGTCAAATCTATATGAAGAATCTCCAATATTTCTATGGTAGTAAACTTTCTATTGGGAAAAGAAACTTTCTTCTACTTAGCCACAACATATTCTTTGCAAACAACATTAGTAGGCTTCATGATTTTTGGTAGATCTGTAATAGAAAATGTACTACTAACCTTCATATTTGTATCAAAGTTTATATGAAAAAAATATTCTACACCATAACCAACTATTATCCACCTTTTCTATCGGAAAAGTCATCTATGTAGGGTTTAATTAGAAAACATTACCTCTTGATCTTGTACCAGTTCCAACCAACTTACCATCTTTGTCCTTGATAATGCATGACTTCTCTATCAATTGTGACTAATAACCTTTATCAACCAATTGTCCAACACTTAATAGGTTATTTTTTTTAATCCATCAACAAAATAAACATCATATATGTTAGTCTTTACATCAAGAGTAATAGATCCTATCTACTTGATATGACAAGATACATTGTTTCCAACTCTAACAATTCCTCCATCATGATTTCTAAACTTAAAAAACTTATTCATGTCTCTAGTCATATAATGTGAACATCCACTATCTATAATCCAATCATATTTCTTTTCAACTTGATAAACTAGGGTTTTTTTTTTCTCTAATTTCTATTTCTATATTTTATTCTTTTATATCGAAAAATCCTAATGCATCATCACTCTCACTCTGAACTCTTTCTTCAGGCTCATCATCTCCATTTTCATATAGACAATCTCTAGGTCTTCTATATTTGAATTTCTTCTTATAATTTTTCTTTCTTTTAGGACATTTAGAAGAATACTGACCAAATTCATTACAAGTCCAACATTTGAAAATTCTCTTACCATCTAGTTCTCTTCTTAGAATCAATGTCATTCCTTCTTCAATTCTTCTATCCTCCTTAGATCTAGATCTATTGGTATTAGCATAGTCTCCAATAGTGCTTAGACTTCTAGATAAAGAAGGGTTAATACTAAACACACTGAAGGTTGTCTCTACTCTAGGAAAATCTTCATATTTGCTTCACCTATGTCCAATCTTCCAATTAATGACTCTCTAGTAAAATTCTTAGTGTAGGGTATTACTAACTCAATCATGTCTTATGTTTTCTTGAATGGTGGCATCAAAGTTTTGAAGATCTTCTAGATAACCTCATCTTCTATTTTGCATCCATTGTAAGACTTACTACTTGCAACATATTATAATATTCTACAAATATAGCTTTGTATAGAGTCATCTTCCATGATTCTAACATCTTGAAACAAACATATTCAAATTTTTAACCTAATTATTTTAGCATGTGCATAACTTTCAAATGTATTTTTTAAAGATATCCAAATTTCATGGCATGTTTCTAAGGATTTTACCTGAATGCATTCATTCTCAGGAAGATCTAACAATAATTCTTCTTTGTTAAGAATATTACACATAAGTAGATCTCTTTCAGCTTCACTACAATCCTCAATTTTTCTTTCTTCCACAACTTCCTTTCCATTCTTTATTATTAGCCAATAACCTATATCCATAGATAGAAAATGGTTTTTCATCATTTCTTTCTAGCTATCATAGTTAACTCCATCAAATTTATGGATTTCTTTTCTAAAGTGACCCATCAATGATCTCCCAAAGCTATTAAGATTTTTCTTCAAGGATGTGATTCTTTAATAGTAATTTTTAGAAAGTAAAGTTGGCCAAGATAACTAGGGGGTTGACTCAATTATCAAACTATTAAATTTTTTATCAAATTTATTAGTCATTAACCATGTGATAAATATAGTCAACAAGCACAAGAAGTTACTTATACACAATAACACCAGATATGTTGACTAGGGAAACCCTTGATCAAAGGGAAAAATATGTTGTAGATGGTACCCACAATTTGATGTATGAATATAAATGTTCCTTGTAATAGGATGGACTCTATTAGGATTTAATGAAATACATTTAGTACATATTGGTTCCTATTATGAGACTTTGAATCCATGTTAGGAGATTGCAATCCTGTTAGGAGTTGTAGAAGCTAGATGGACCCACTATCCAAATGAATTTAGGAGTAATACCACTGAACTTATTGTTTGACTAATCTTTGTATTATTCCTTGTAGAACAATAAAAATGAATGATCTTGAACTCCTCTATCCTCTTGACTAGATCTATCCTCTTCTAATCTAAATACTAGATCACCAACTTCACATTCAAATAATTCCTTGTATCACTTACTCACATTTACCAAATACTTTGCATATGACACTTGAATAGTGACTTCACAACAAGGAAGATAACCTTCCTTTATACCATATCCTCAAAAAAATTCTTTGAGTCAGCCTTGAGGTTTTCCCAATTAATTATAATAGAATGCCTTTAAGATAAAAAATTATTTTATAATTATAGAAGTTTTCCCAATTACAAATCAATGTCAGCTCAAAGTCTTTACAACTTCTCACACATGCATTCTCTGACATTGCGCACTCACTAACATCATCTTTAGGCTATCTACTATCATAGTTTAATCATGCTCATTATCATTCCAATTAAGAGATACAAATTAATCATCAGAAACCACTTAACAAATAATTTATGTGCTTAATATCTTTAGTAAATTAGGAATATTTTCTATATGTCTACATCTTTCTATATGCTCACTTATCAATGCCATCAAGATATAGTTTTGAGTACATCCTTAACTATGTTGGATTTGATCATCAATACTTAGTCTGTACAACCTCATTATATTTCTTTTATAGCATTATTCTTCACAAAAATAATACTATGTTGACATGGATGATAAACAAGGTCATGAATGCAACATGTTAGTGATAAGAGGTCTCTCCAATGCTGAGGATGCTCCCCTAGAGGAATACCATCAAATTCACATTAAAAAACCCTACTAGGGATATAGAAACAAAGGTTAATACCTAACTCATTTCCTCTATTTTTATATTTTATCTACATATAAAGGCTTGAGAACTCTATTGATTCATCATGCTGAACGAAAATATTCTTTCTAGGAAAAGGCCTATTTCGACCCCCATGAAAATCCATTAGATAGATGATAAGATGTTGAAAATTTTATGGGATATGTGCAAAGAGAGTATCTCATAGGTTATTAGAGAGAACATCAATTTGGAGGATGATTACACATCCACCCTCTTGTAGTGTAGTTTTTTTCTGTGATTCCACAAACTCAAGGATCTAGAGGAATATAAAAGGAATGTTACAAGGATAAAAGAAGAGCTAATAGTTGATAATAAAAAACCTTTAATAATATCATCCTACTTCATCTCTCACATTTATTTAGTCTTTGATGGTGATGGTAGAACTCAAGATCCCTTGGGTAAATGTGGTAAAGTTGCATCCAAATCTTTCTTATAGCCTAATTTAAAAGGTTAGATATTTATAAGTGATGATAGTAATATTATTTTAGATCATCCTATTTGTGAAAGATTTTAGAAAAGTATGCCACTAGTGTTTGACTCTTTTACCTTTAATGAAGAGGATAAAGGGAATTCCTCATTTTTTTTAATCCATGAATAAATTTTTGAAGTTTTTTGTCTCTCTAAAAATAGAATTTGTGAGACATAGATATGCACCTATAAAAAATATTTTCTAGTTGAAACTTGACTTCACGAAAGAAATCATGAAGATGTCTTTCAACTTGCACATAACTTGGTGTAAATGTTGAGTAACATCAACCTACCTAAACAAGAAGTAATCATGGACATATTCCTATCATTTCTTAAATCCAAGGAATCCTCTCAGATTGGCTTTGGCATTACTCCAAATATATGAAGGTGATATTTTGTTGAATGACTCTTCTTTTCATTCTCCCTTGAATGATTTGACTAGTTTTGGTGTGGAAACAATACTGAATTATGTGGTAGTTCAATGGCCTAGCAGAGAGATGAAATATTTTATATGTTTGACTATGGCTTGATTCTTTATAGAGATAAAGCTTTTTTTTAATGTAAGAATTCACCCCATGCTAGATGAATCATGCATTCAAGAGTTATTTTAAGGTTGTTTTTGTAAAAGAAAAACCTATTCACAAACATAATGCAATGAATAGATGCAATATTTTTGTATTGAAACCCTAGCTAAAAAGGGTTACATGATGGATTTTACAAATCTAATTATATCTCCCTTAATATGAATGGATTCTATCAAAGTAGAACTAATTGATAGTTCACTTAATTTAAAAACAATGAAATTAAGAGAAATTTCTTATTGATTGAATTGTAAAACATTGACAAAAACCATGCAACAATCCAAAGAAGCATGAGGAGATATTTTGCATTCCCTTCAACCCAATCCAATTATTTTGAGTCATTGGACTATTGGATCTATTACTTGGACACTTTTGTAAGAAAAGTTACAAAAGTTGCTCAGGCAACTTACATAGCTTTTGCAATGTTTTTTTACATTTGACCATAAAATGATCTCCTATTACCCCAAAAATATTACAACATGCAAAACATACCTTAAAAAATTAAAAATAATAATTCCTCTCCATTATTATATTCTCAAGGGTTTGAATAGTTTGATGAACTAGAACATAAGCATCATATTGATTAATTTGGCATTCAAAAGTCTTGCAATAGTATTTTAAAATATTTGAAAATGTTCCAAGTGATCTTATTAAAAAATTAAAAAATAAATCCTAAGAATGATGGTTGAAAATGTTGTGGGTGCTCCTACACCAAATCCTTAGGTGGAAAAGTTGTGGGAGGGGAATATTCTTTAAAGTGAGAAGTTCAATGCTACTTTACATTAGAGAGCATATTTGTACAACTATCATCTTCCTTTTGGATTTATTGACCTTTAGACGAATAAAAATTCTTAGGAGGATTTTTTATTATAGGAATAGCCAAACAAAAATCTTGGATATTATGGTCTATCTACTTGTAGAGAAATTATGTATTAGGAAAAATTAAATACATTATACAATAGGAAAATCATTTCTTACCAATATACATCAATAATTTCCTTGATCTCTTTAACAAGATCAATCTTAACATAAACCTTATTCTAAAGGAAGGAATAAAATAAATGATGAGACTCTATGGAAACTACCTAATCTAACATTTGGATAATATTTTACAAAAGTGGCTATAAAGAAAAGGGTAAATGTAATGTCCCATCTATTAGGTTTATCTTGAGATAAATAATTTTGATGAAGAATTCACCCTTAATACCATAAACACCTAACAAAAAAAAAAGAAATAAAAGAAATTTATGAGAGAAATTTTTTGGATTCTTATTATCGTTAGAAATGCTTTAGAATAACTAATAGGAATATGTCCATGATTACTTCTTCTAGTGTTTCTATGTGTGGCCAACCTCTATATCTATAAATACATCATTTTTCTAGTGTCTTAACTAATCCTTGCACTTCATTACAAAACCATAACTCAACCCTTCCCTTGGGTACTTTTGTTACATCTTATTGATTAAATCCTCTTCATCAATGTTGATTAAATCATCTTCATCAATAAACTAAGTGATAGTACTTGGATCTTATAAGCAATGCTCATTCCAAAAAATAGAAGGTTTGACATCAGTAAAAAAACAATGATTTAAAACATTCATTTTCAACCATCTTCCCTCTTTGCAACAATCTCCCTCTTTGATATTACTCTTTTTCAATTAGATTTCCAACAATCTCCCTCTTTGGCATTGATGGCAAAACAAAATAATCAACCATCAAACAAAATTGATCAACCATGTTATCAAAATGTTAACTAGGTTAAAATAGTAAGTCAGATGTGAAAAAGAAAATTTTATTCAAAACTATTCATTCTATTAGCAACATAAACTAGCTTATGACTCCCTCTGAACTAATATTTCCTTTCTGCTTGTTTTTTGCTATTCTCCCTAAACATTTTTTTTCTCCCTCTTTTCTTTGGCTTACCAATGTTTACTTTGATCTTGTACTACTCTTGACTTCTTCTTCCATTATTTATCCCTCTGCATGCATTGATCATTTTCTACTATTTTGGTATCAACGACTTCTTCCTCTATCCATTAGATCCTATAAATTTGATCAATTTTTTCTATTTCTCTCATTATCTCAACATCTTAACATGTAAGTGTAACATTTATAGGTACTCAAATTTCTCCCTCTACCACCTTGCTTGTGACATGTTTGGAATTTTAGTACTTTGATTACTTCAAGCAAAATCCTAAAGTAAGTAACATCTGCACCAACTTTGTAGTATTTCATCAATCAATTCATTTGATGTAGGGTATTATTTATTTTTCTCAAGTAGCCCTTGCTAGGGTTATCAACCCTAACTTACCTCTAAGATATTCAAATGCATTTTCAGGTAATTTTTTTGTGAAGATGTTAGCAATTTGTTCCTTTGAGCTGACATATTCCATCCTCACTTGCTTATCTTCCACCAATTCTCTTACATAGTAATACTTAATTGCAATATTCTTTGTTTTGGCATGCATCATAGGATTCTTTGATATGTTGATAGAACTTGTGTTATCAAAATAGAGTATCACAGGTTCAGTTACCTCTTCCTTCATACCTTGCAATAGATGTTTGATCCATACAATATTAGTGTAGTTGATAGTAGTTGCAACATACTCAAATTCTACTATGGACTATGAGGTACAACTTTTCTTTTTGCTGGTCCAAGTAACTAATATTTTCCCTAAGAAAAGTGCTCCTCCATTGGTGCTCTTTCTATCATCAATATTACCTCCCTAGTTTGCATCAGTGCAGGCTCTCAACTCCAACTTTTCACTCCTCTTGTAATACAATCCAAAGTCATATGTTCCTTTTAGATACCTTAGTATTCTCTTTACTACCATCAGATAATTTTCTCTTGGGTTAGTAGAAAATCTTGCCACTATTCCAACAACTAATGCAATGTCTGGTCTATTAGGCACAACATAATATAACTTTCCAATCATTAATGTGTACATTGTCTAATTTACTTCAACTGACTCATCATTCTTGGATAACTTATGTCTTGTTACCATTGGTGTATTGACTAGTTTTAAATCTTATAATCCAAATGTCTTGAGTATCTCTTTGATATATTTTGATTGGGTCACAAATATGTCATGCTTTAGTTGATGCACTTGCAATCCAACAAAGAATTTGATTTCTCCAAACATTGACATCTCAAAATTGTGTTTCATTTGATCAAAAAAATCTTTGCATAGGTCATCTTTTCCTCCAAATATTATATCATCAACAAAGATATCAGATATCAAAATGTCTTTACCTTTTTCTTCCTTGATATACAGGTTGTTGTTGTCATTTTTTCTCTCAAATCCTATCTTCACAAGATATTTGTGCAGTCTCTCATACCATGCTCTAGGTAGTTTCTTCAAACCATAGAGTTCTTTATGCAATTTGCAAATGATATCCTTGTTGTTATCAGCAACAAAACTTTTTAGTTGTTCTATGTAGACTTCCTCTTCCAGTATACCATTCAGAAAAGTAGAATTTACATCCATTTGGTAGACTTTGAAACCTTTGTAGGTAGCATATGCACATAGTGTTCTCACTCCTTCCATTGTTGCAATAGGGGAAAATGTTTCCCCATACTCCAATCCTTCTTCTTGTGCACAATCTTTGCAAACTAGTCTAGACTTATTTCTTGTTATCTCACCATTTTTATCAAGTTTTTTCCTAAACACACATTTGGTACTTATCACATTTTTATTAGTTGGTCTATGAACTAGGGTCCAGGTCTTGTTTTTCTCAATCTAATCTATCTCCTCTTCCATAGCTTTATGCCAATTATCATCTTGTAGTGCATCTTTCACTATTTTGGGCTCAATCTTGCTTAGTAGACATGATTCATTTCATAGTCTATTCCTTGTCATTGGTCTAGCATTCTTGTCACAAATGATTTTTTCTATAGGGTGATATCTTTTTACATACTTGGGTAGCCTTGGTTCTTTCCTTGTTTCCAAACTTGATCTTTTAGCTTCAAAGTCACTATGCACTACCCTTTCAAGTAATTCATCATGTCTTTCATGTGTACTTATTTTAGAATCAGAATGTGCATTTTCTTCATTTTTTATCTCAACTTCTGAATCTAGCTCAGCATTCATTGGTTGTGACTTGGCTGATACTAAAATTTGTTGTTGATTCCCAACTTGATTGGTAGCTTCATCTTCAGTAGGCATTCCTTCATAGAAGTATACAAAAGATCTGTACTCTTCTGGTTTCTTAGATTCATCAACTTGGACTTCTACATGCTCATCAAAATTTACATTTTCACTCTCCACAATCTTATTAGTGTTATTATTCAAACACTTATATGCCCTACTTCTAGTGGACTATCCAAGGAATATGCCTTCATTACTCTTTGCATCAAACTTGCCATTTCTAGTATCTTTAATAATATAACATTTGCAACCAAATACTTTGAAATGGTTTACATTAAGTGAGTGACCATACCATAATTCAAAAGGTATTGCATTTGTACCTTTCTTGAATTGGACTCGATTCAGGGTGTAAACAATAGTACCTATAGCTTCTCTCTAGTATTTCAAAACATCATTTTTCTCCATCATCAATGTTCTAGCATAGTCTATCACTAATCTATTCCTTCTTTCTATAATTCCATTCCATGGGGGGGTCCTTGGTGCTGATGTTTGTCTCTTGATTCCTTTTTCATTGCAAAATGTCTCAAATTCTTTTGATGTAAACTCTCCTCCTCTATCTGATCCTAAGCATTTCAAACTCTTTCTTATTTCCTTTTCAACCTTGGCTAAATACCACTTAAACATTTGAAATGCTTTAGAATTTTTTTCAAGAACATGGTAGTCATCATCCTAGAATAGTCATCCGCAAATAGCATTATATATCTATCTCCTTTGTAAATTTTTACTTCTATTGGGCCACATAAGTCTATATGGACTAACTCTAATACTTCTTTGGAAGTGTAGGTTCTTATTTTTAAATTGGGCTTAGCCATCTTTCCTAGTTAACATTATTTACACATTGTATTTTTAGGCTTTTTCAACTTAGACAAACCTAATACTTAATACTTCTTTGGAAGTGTAGGTTTTTCTTTTTAAACTAGACTTAGTCATCTTTTCTAGTTAACATTATTTGCACATTGTATTTTTAGGCTTTTTCAACTTAGGCAAACCTTTGACTTTCTTCTTTTTGTTGATGTTGATCAGATTATCAAAGCTAACATGACACATTATTTTGTGCCATAACCACACATCATCAAGTTTTACAATAAGACATGTTACATCTTCCATATCTAGGTAAAATAGATTAATCCTAGATTGTTCACCTTTTCCTATCAGATTTCCACCAGTGTCATAGAATTTGGCAGTTTTGTTTCCAAATTCTACTTTGCAACCTATATTCCCTAACTATGATACACTCAATGATTTGTAGTTTAGTCCTTCAACATAGTATGCATTATCACATGAAATTTTCTCTGTAAGTGTAATAGAACCTTTTCCTTTGATTTGACATGGAGCATCATTATCGAATCTAACACTATTTCCATCATATTGAGTAAAGGAAATAAACTTACTTCTATCTCCTATCGTGTGATGTGAGCATCCACTGTCTATGATCCACCTGTCATTCTTGTACACACAGGTTACTAGTGTTGTTGCCTCATCTTCATCTAATTCATCTTTCATGGCTACATAGACTACATCATCATTCTCATCAGAATCTTCTTCAACAATATAACATCTTTTTCCTTTGTCCTTGTAATCTTTGCCATCATCTTCTCTTTTATTCTTGTACTTGTTTCCTTCTTTTTAGTTCTTTCCCTATGTACATCTTGTAACAATATGACCTACTTCATTACAATTAAAACAAATGATAGGCAACTTACCTTTGAATTTACCTTTGCCTCTATGAAATCTTCTGGCCAGTAATGCTTCCAATTGTTCCACATCTTCCTCATTTGTGTTACTATCACTGTATGCATATTTTCCCTTTTTATTTTTCTTTGATTTCACCTCCTTAGTGTCTTTCAATGTCCACTTGGTCTTGAAAGTAGATTCAAGATTCTTAGGTTTGTAGTTATCAAAATGGGACAACTAAAATGCAGTAAGTCTCCCCACTGTACCTTCAAAAGTTAGTGTGTTTCCTGGTACATACCTTAACTCTTGGATGGCTGAAACTCTAATAACATAGAGGGGGAGTAGGGATTTTAAGTATTTGTTATTAATAGTGTCATCTTCCAACTGACTAGCCAAACTTCTTATTGCACTTACCACTTCTTTCATTCTAGAGGCATACTGGACAACATTTTCACCTTCCTCCATTTTCCTATCACCAAACTTTCCTTTGAGAATTTCTCTTTTTTCTCTTTGAACATTCTGATATCCTCCATAGATATCAATCAAGGCTTTCCACATCTTGAATGTAGATTCGTATCCCTTGATATCATCAAATTTAGGATAGTTGAGGGCAGAGACAATCTCTACCATTTCCCAATTGTGCTCCTTTCTTTTGTTCAAATCATCTACAGTAAGTGCTTCAGCTAGATCTACATGTTCCACTTTAATTGAGGTTTTTGCATAATCACCTATTGATCCAAGGTGTAGATTCATTAGACTTTTCCATGCAAAAAAGTTATCTCTATTGAGTCTGGGAACTTCTCTCTTGGACATCTTGATCTTCCTGCTTCTAGTACCTTTAAACTAAATCAGTAGATGGCTCTGATACCAATTGTTAGAAATTCTTTAGAATAACTAAGAGGGGGGGTGAATCAATTATTCAAAGTCCAAATGTCCAAATAAATTTTTTTCATCAAGTAAAATGAGCCTATTAAATGTTTCATGCATCCAAGCTTAAACTTTTCCTAATTAGCAAGTTATTGTAAATCAACATGCAATGATAACACATGAAAAATCAACACATAACATAGTTATTTACATGGAAACCCAATTTGGAAAAAATCACTAGTAACATGCTACTCAATTTTCACTCTTCTAAAGTGATGCCCTATGAAAGTTCTACCCTGTTATAGGCTACAAAACAATATTAAGTGTGACCTAGTTAGAGGATTTAACCACCCTGTTAGAAGTAGGCCTAGTTAAAGGACTTTAGAACATTCACTTGGAATGCCACCCTATTAAAGGATTTACAAATTGCTATTAAACCAACCTAAGTCCATAAGATTTTACCCTAGCTGACACAATTGTTAGAGAGAAACAACAAGGGCTTTTGATTTGATAAAATTCACAACTTATCTTGCAGATTTCAAATCTCTATTCAGCTCTTCACAATTTTCTTGGCTTTCAGTCTCTATCGCTTTGAAAACTTGTTCCCCTTTCAAGCTATGTCTCCTTGAGTCTTCATGCTCAATGTACTAGTGCAATCTTCTTTGTAACCACTTATCAAAGTAGAGTCTTTGTGCTCTATTCTTCTTCACCTCTTGATGTCTTCTCCTTGACACCCTTCAACCACTTCACAATTTTGACACCTCCAGCAAGTCTTACTTCTTGGCTTGTGACTCCTTAAATAGAACTCTAGAAAATTATTTTCCTTCTTGATTCTTCCCTCCTTTAATTTCTTTTCAAATCGATTAGGTAGTATTCAATGAATCTAACCCATATCTTGTTTCTTCTAGAAACATCATGAAGAATTCTCTTGATTTTGCTAAAAAATAGTTTACCTAGAATTATGTGCCTCCAAATCATCATCCTTATCCTCCATCTAGTTCACAAAATTCAAGGTAAAAACTTTGGTGGCTTAGTTTTGATGAATCTTTGACATTTCACATAATGCAATAGCCTAGCACTATTGAAATTCTGGTGCTTGGGACATACTATATTATTTAGTACTTACTATGGTTTACTGATGCTTGGAAGCTTTTGTGGATTCACTCAACATCAACTAATTTTTATGATGCTCAACACTTGAACATGATCTTCTCCTTCTATATCACTCGGCACACACTAGATTTTGCATTTTCTTGGCACAAGAACTAGCTTGCTTGGCACCCACTAATGAACTTAGTTAAGCTTTGTAGACAACCTTGTTACAAGTTGTTCTTCTAGTGTTTCTAAGTGTGGCCAACCTATGTATCTATAAATACATCATTTTACCAGTGTCTTAACTAATCATTTCACTTCATTACAAAACCATAACTCAACCTTTCCTTTAGGTAATTTTGTTACATCTTTTTGATTAAATCCTCTTCATCAATGTTGATTAAATCTACTTCCTTAATCAAATAAGTGATAGTACTTGGATCTTATAAGAAATTTTCATTCTAGAAAATAGTAGGTTTGACATTAGTGACAAAACAATGATTGAAAACATTCTTTATCAACCATATTTCTTCTTTGCAACAATCTCCCTCTTTGATAGTACTCTTTTTCAATCAAATTTCCAACAATTATCACCATAAATTCAAAATAAAAAATTCAAAATTACAATATGAAAACCCACATGGGCACCTTCATTACAATAACATGCAAGAAAAATTTGTTGATGTAGGAGCATCTTGGGTCTTAGGAAAATCTTGCATCAACCAAAAATATCTCTTATTTTCTGTACTAGTCTAATGTTTGTGAAGTAGTTATTGCTACCTTTTTTTTCTTTTCATTTGTGGTTGGCATCATAAGTGGACCTATCCTAAATCCTTCACCTAAGTGTACAAGAATTAATTTTTCATAGTTCTTGACTTTTGTTTCATTCTTTGTAGTACATTTCTTGCTATTTTCATCATGTAAAGAATTCTATTTCATTTGGTGTGTTTTACTATGTGGATGTGGCATTTTGCATAGCAAGGAGTTAACTCCTAACATATGTGAGGACACACCTCTAAGTGGATGTGGATTCATATAAATATTTTCTTAGGTTATGGTTCACTCTTCTAAGATTTGACTTATATTGTAATTGAATACCTAATTAGCACACTTGTGGAGTAGCTAGCTACATAAGAAACCTTGGTTAGATGTAGGAAAGGAAGAATTATAAGTAAGAGATCATTAGATCATAATTTAGAGCATAGAGGATGTGAGATTGAACTCTAGTTTATTAATTCTTTCTTATATGTGCACAACCTAGAAGACATCATAGTTAGGCATGCTATGGTATCTTTAAATATAAATTTAAATAATTAAATCTATTGGGTTGCTGAATTTGGAGTTGTGTTTTCCTTGTTTAATTTGATTTCTATATGTTTCTTTTGTGTGTAAATTTGAGCAGGGGATGTTAGTAGATTTACATTGAGTTTATTCTAATTGCATCCTTTCCCAACATTAGGTGGTATTAAATAAGATTTATCTCTTTTGGATTGGATCTTGGAGAATCTTAGTGAATTTTTTATAGGGTGGCAGATCTAAAATCTAACCTATAACTTACATAAGGTTACAATCTTGAAAGAACTATTCCTAGGATGGTTCATGGTAGAGGAAATGTAGAAAATACTATAATGGACATGTAAAGAAAGATTAGAACTAGGATTGAAGATGTGGGGATAACCCATAGAAGAGGTGTATATCTTCAAGATATTAGTGACAAAGAAGATGTAGCACATTATAGTAATCTTGAACCTAAAGTTGAATAACGTGAGGAAAGACTTTTAAGAGTTTTGTCCTGGTCCAACTCTATACCTACTATTGAAGTTTTTTGCTATGATGGAAGTTTTGAGACCTATGTAGTATTAGATTAAATCTATGAGATGGAAAAATATTTTCAGTATGAAGGGAGTCCTGACAATAAGAAGGTAAAGATGGTAGACACAAAATTGAAATAACATGCATCTCTTTGGTGGGATCATTTGCAAACTGAGAGATAGAGGAGAGGAAAACAAAAGATCAAAACATGGATGAAAATGCTTTACAAGATAAATAATAAGTTTCTCCTAGTAGACTACTAGGTATCTATTCAGACATTTTTCTCTTTAGTGTCTTTTAATGCACCTTTTGACACATTTTAATGTATTTCAATATGTTTTAGGAGAAATATCATGCAATACTTTAAAAGTATCATATGCCTACTTTGAGAAGTACCATATGATACTTTTTCTAACCAAAAAGTATTGCACAAGCCTTATATGGTGTATTATATGGGAGGTACCCAAATCTCACAAAACATTGTAAAAAATATTGGCTAAGCTAGAAGTATTGCACACATACTATAAAAAGTATTACACGTTACTATATTAACAAAATGTATCACCTAGATTTTATAACAAGTATCACACAAACCAATTTTGACAATTTTTTCATGTTTAATAAAAGAAATTGAGCATTTGATTGCTATTTTTTGTCATTTTTATCTGTTGATGATGTCAATAACATTTCATTGTTGCTTGTTTTGGTTATGCAGATATTTTTCTCATCATTATTGATTAGAGCCCCTAAGGTAGCGGGTTTGTGTGTTGTCCATAATCTAGATGATGATGAGAAGGCCATATAGAGAGGATGGGATTTAGTTGGTTTATGTGCATGCCCCATATTTAGGTGAATCATGGGTTATTGATGGCATTAGCAGAGAGGTGGTACAATGAGAATAATGATTTACATTTTCCCACTAGTGAGGTTATGATCATCCTAGAGGATGTATATCACATCCTACATGTGTCATGTCATGGAGATCTTGTGAGTATGATAGATATGTCATAAGTTTTATATTTTATATTTCTAATTTCCATATGAGGTGTGTTGATATGAGTTTTTGCATATCACAAGTTCACTATGATCACAACTCCATAGAGGGAAGATTAGTAGTTGAACAAATTTTCAAGAATGTAACCATCTTAGACTAATACCTCAGTTGGGAGAGATTCCTAGATGAATACAGTGATCAATATCCCTTTCCCTACCTCATTTGTTCAATAATTTCCTAGGCCCTTATCACAGATAGGAGACAAGTGGGCTTACCTTTGGGTTGGGGTTGGTTCCATACTTTGTGGCTCAACTGATATGGATGGCATGGGGACCTGCCATCCTTGTTTACATGTATCATGAACTTCATGAGATTGTGTGTCGAGAGGGTAGGACTTGGGCATGTGGTGTATTTTTAGAGAAGATTTGGACCTAGGAGTACATAGTAGTGATATAGCCCCGAGTGCAACCATGAGAGTAGGGTTAGTCATTCATATATAGATACATAGGGTTCATCCCCCAAACACATAGTGTGGATGTGACATACTTCAGGAGATTGTTTGATGAGTTTGCATAATTTGTTTAGAAGCCCTATAGGTAGTGTAGTAGGTAGTCATATGCCTAGAAGTTTGAATACATGCACTACAACCGACTACTCGTCGGGTGGTACTCAGATATAGTTGAGCACTTTATCATCAGCTAGGTATGGAGGTAGTTTGGTTAGAGGTAGGTGATCTCCACTAAGACCACCACATATTCACATTTCCAAGGAGAGGAGGACTAGGGGTGGTTATCTATGCTAGACTACTGGGAAATGTTGAGAGATATGGGCTCATTGATGTGAGAGCCCTTGGACTATCATCCTAATTTAACACATGTGGGGGTTGATCAAGATTATATCTATGAGATGTAGAGGCACCCATTCCCCTAGTTTACATGACTAGATGCACTACTTGAGGTAGTAGGTTAGGGAGGTGATGGTGGAAATGGAAATGGTGGTGGAGGCAAAGGGGTGAGATTGATGGAGGTGGGGAGAAGTTCTTGAGGAGTTATGGGGAGGTAGAGATAGGCTCAAGGAGTAGTGAAAATAAAATCCTCAACATTTTCTTTTTCCTTATAAATCTAGCACCTTACAACTTGATATTCTTTTTCTTCTTCTAGAGGAATGGAGGAATCAACAAAGGTCCTAAAGATGGTCATAGCATAAGATGTAGGCTTCAATTCCTTAGAAGTTTTCCCATGAGATCTACAGGAAACCAAAAGAGTAGCAATAGAGTCTAGATTATATTTACCCATACCAAGGATCACCATTTTAAATTTCTATTCACATGCCTTGAGGGATTGTTTGAGCTCATAAGAAGAGTGATTATGGGGTACTAGGATTTCAACAACATTGAGCATGTTGATGGACATTGAATTATTCCCTAAAATAATGATCATGGTTCCATTGAATGGAAATTTTATATGCTAATGGTATTGATGAGGCAAATTATTTCCTCTATTTTATATTACTTTTAATTCTCTATTTTTAATACTGCTAGGACATTTGTGAGCTTATAACCAATTGAACTTATGATAAAGTCTAGATAGAACTGTTAAACCATGGGTAGATAGTTATGTCATATTTTGCCAGTATTGTACATATAATGTAGTGTTTCATATAACCATCAGAATGTGTATTCTAATATCTAGATTTAGTTTAATGATGCTTATTTGCGTAAATGTTTCTGCATTGCAATTAACTTGCTAGGAAATGAAGAAGTTGGAGAGTGGTCAATAGCATTCAAGGAGTGTCAAGGCCTAACTATAGTGGAGGAATCATTATGACACCAGAAGAAATGGCTACTACAAAGGAGGAGCCATTATTCTAGGAATTTAGGGATGAAGTGTTTCTATATTCCCTCTACATTTACTATTGTCCTAAATTGGTCACCCAAACTTTATTTCTTATTCTGCAAGTTGTCATGGTTTCCTCTTCTTCTATGGAAGATCTTTATTCATTTTTCTTTCTTTCTTGTTTTAGAATAAGTGTTGATCCTCTTTTTATAGGGATTTGATTGATAGTTTAAGGAGGTTGGAAAAAGTTTATGGAAAAACATTGTTGTATGTTGTAGCGAGTAATCTACAATTTCATGTATTGTTCTTTTGTAAGGAGTTTTTGAAATATAATGAAGTAATTCTTGGTTTACATTTAGTATTATTAGATTAGTAGAAGCTAACCAAGGAGGCCCACTTGATATTTGGATTAGATTAGAGTAGTACATATTTACTTCCAGCATTTCCAATATTTAAGATAGAAGTTATAGTTTCTTCTTGTAGCATCATACTTTGTGAATGATCCTATAGCATCTACAAGAGTAGTTATAGTGGATGGTCTAGGTTGAAATATAGGTTAGCATAGAGTTGCACTTCTAGAATTCATTTCAGTAAGGATTTAAGTATGTTACTTTCCTATAGTTTTAGTATAGGTTCTTTATATGCATTTTACTTTCTTGTAGCAAAAGCATAATGACTCTTAAAGGAACCTAGCGCACACACCATGCCAAAAATTAGACACCCATGGGATTCAATACAAGGTATGCCTCAAGATCCTCTATAATTTTCAAATCCTTACAATAATTAGTGACAAAACCAAATTTTACATAATCCTTCTTAGTACTCCCAACCTCCCTAGCTAAACCAACAAAATAACTAGCGGCCTAATAAGCAAAATAATCAATGGTGAAACCAAAAAAACAACCAATGGCCTAATTAGCAAAATAACTAGTGGAAAAATTAGTAGAACCAATGGAAACCACTGCAACAAAATTGGGAGCAAAATAACTGATGGAAGAGGCCTCCACAAAGGCCTGACCAAAATTATGGTAACACATAACTACCACCTTTAGTGCAACCACCTACAATAATACGACTTCCTGCAGCAAATAATGCTAATCTTAAGCCAACCCAGTTGCATGCTCAATCTTAGCCAAATCCAAACAACAAGCAATATCAACAATAAATGTACACTACTGAGATTCAAAAATGCCCTACTTATTCACTAGAGATAGATATCCATTTGAGATCTGGTACAACTTTGCCTACATCAGAATATCCTATTATCACACAAGTTGCAAACACTCCTCCAAAACCACTTCCAGAAGCTACAATGCCAAATACCAACTTGCCAACTAATGCACCTAGTAGGACTACTGACCACACCTCATTGAATCCTCCCTTTCCACATAGGCTAAATAAAGAAATCTATATCCCAAGAAGAAGAGATATTTGATATTGTTGAGTAGCTGAAAACCATGCACATCCAAATCCCTCTATTCCAAGCTATCAAGGACATCCTGCTTTATGGAAAGGCTATTAAGGAAGCATGCCTCAAGAAGGTAGGGTAGAAGAAGTAAGATCCTCAAATGGTCCATGTTGTTAGGCCATCAATAGATATCATTTTAGGGAAGGTAGTGATACCAAAGTATTCAGATCCTAGTAGTCTAGTAGTTAATCTAGTTATAAATGGATAGGCTATGAAAAATGCTTTAGTTTATTTGGGACCAACAATAAATGTGATGAGTAAAGATAAAATGCATATGTTACACATAGAAGGCTTAAGGACAACTACCATAGTATTACAACTTGCTAATAGTTCAACTATCACTCTAGATAGCCTCATAGAAGATGTGATAGTGACTTTAGATTCATGTGAATACCTTGCTAATTTTTTTATCCTATCACCTAAAGTAAAACTTGTTGACTATCTTGTCATATTAGGGAGACCCTGGTTAGCCACCACTGATGCTAAAATTAATTGCAAATCAAGCAATATGACAATTTCAAATGGTTAAGCCATAAGGAAGCTAGCGCTATATCAACCTGCCCAACCCTAGCTAGATTTTAGAGAACCTAATTCCCTAGATTTAGGGGACAAAGAGGAAGAGCTAAATTTCACAACCCAACTCATGATTTTTCATAAGAACTCATTTCTAAAAATGCAAGAGGAAGATGATGTAATATAGAGCATTCTTACCAATGAATGTATAGTGGCCAAAGATATTGTTGAGGGTTCTGTCTTAAAGCTATGTACCTATGAAGAATGTGTCTACCTAGAAAGCACTGAGATAATTGATCAATTACTACTGAGTTAAATAGCTACAATTCTAGTACCATAAGTGTCAATGGTAGAGTTGACAACTACTATGGAACTTTCTCCTCATCATAATCACTCTGTAAACAACAAGTTGTCCTAATCACAACTAGGATTGTTAACCAAGCTCCTCAATTAGCATGAAAAAGCCTTTTCTTAGGATTTTGGGGATACAGTAGGAATAAGCCCTAAATTATGTACCCATAGGATCTACATCAATGATGGAAGCTTACCACTCTATCAAGCTCAAAGAAGAATAAATATAGCATTGTGAGAGATAGTTAAGACTAAGTTATAGAAGTTGTTGGATACTCGATTCATCTATCCAATCTCTAATAGAAAATGGGTATCACCATTAGTTATTGTACCTAAGAAAGAAGGTAAGCTATGGATATGTGTAGATTACAAACAACTAAAAAATGTTACAAAGAACGATCACTTTCCTTTGCCCTTTATTAACCAAGTTTTGGATACTTTGGATGCAAAGAAATAATTCTCATTTCTAGATGGATACAGTGGTTACAATCAGATAAGTATTGCTCCAGAAGATCAAGAGAAGACCACATTTACATGTCCTTGAGGTTACTATGCTTATTTTGTATTACCATTTGGCTTATGCAATGCACCTTCTAATTTTTAGAGTAATGTAATCAACACCTTTGCTAACATATCACATGATTGCATGGAGATATACATGGAAAACTTCACTATGTTTGGTGTAATATTTGAGAAATCCCTAAAGAACTTGGAGAAAGTATTAATATGATGTGAAGAACACAACCTATCTCTTAGCAGTGAGAAATGCTTTCTGGTGATGTAGGGAGGTGTGGTCTTGGGATATTTTATCTCTAAAGTTGGAATCTAGGTAGATCCTATGAAAATAGAGGTAATTCCCACACTCCCTATTCCCATGAAGCAAAAAGAAGTCAAATATTTCCTAGGATATGCTAGCTATTATAGGAGGTTTATTAAAAAAATTAGTCAAATAGCTAGTCCTCTATATACTTTGCTTACCAAAGAGGCTAAATTTTCCTAGATAAAGGAATGTGATGACTCCTTCTGGTAGCTCAAGTCACTATTGACAACTATACCAATACTTAGGGGTCTTGATTAGACTTGACCTTTTCAGATACATATAGATGCTTCTAACTATGCTATAGGTGCAGTCTTAGGAGAAAAATCTCAAAACCTTGAAAGTGCAATCTACTATATCATTAAGATCCTTCATGGACAAGAGTTAAAATATATGTTGTTGTAAATAATAATTCATTATTTACACTTAAGTTTTCTTAGGTTAATACATTATTTTATTTTTTTATTTTTTGAGACTCTTAGGATTTTGTGTACTCTTGTGAGTTGTCATGTTGACAACATAGGAGTTCATACCTCTTTTATGTACATGGTGTCTACAACATGCGAGTTAGCACACTAATTAAGCACATGGTGTCTACAACCTTGTCATTCTTATCCACTCATCTAGAATGATGGATACGAAATGTGCTTAGTTGTCATGATGCTTATCTTATCTCCTAGTTCTTTTTAGAGACATTCTAGGTGATTCCTGAGAGGCCTTTATATATAGACACTCCTAGTGTGTACAAACATCATATAATGAATAGAAAAATATATTAGGACATGCTCTAATTAATTAATTATATCCATTTTTGGTCTACAGTTGTGCTTGTGTTTGAGTTCTTAGTTCCTAGGTGAATTTTTCCCTAAGAAAAATACATAGTCATTTGAGACCATTGTTGCTTCAATAGCTTAGCTTGAATCTAGAGTACTACAAAAATTAGGAGTGTCTAGAACAAGACCTGACCTTACCATTGCATTTGGAAAACTAATTTGGTGAAAATCAGCTATAAAGTTGCCTATCCTAGGCCAAAGTCGATTGTGAGGCAAATTTTTTTTTGCAAACTGGTACCTAAAGGACCAATTTGTAGCATTTGTATGATTATTTCAGATCTATACATTTAATTTTCAGATTTGCATTTTTTTTTTCATCTACAGCTCTACTATTTTTTTTGGATTTGCATTATTTTTTGAAAACTTTTTAGCCATAGGGCCATAAGAGAGATTTTTTGTAGGTGAAGATTGGAGCTTGTTGGTGCAAACCAGATATTTGAATCACATTCAGAAGGTCCAAAAACCACCAAATTGGATTTTTTTTCATTCAAACCATACATCTGAGGTAAAATCTAGAGCTATTTGATTTTTGGAGGTGTAGCGGGGATACACAAAAAATAACACTAGCAATGATTTTCAAATAGTGATATCTCCCTCATATGGACTCCTTTTTGTGAGCAATTTTTTTTGGTTTTGTGGTAGAATTTTGTGATCTACACATTAGTGTAGGTGGTTTGACATCTCTATTTCTGAATTTTTCTGCAACTTGCAAATTTCAATTTTTGCCACTTAAAATGCTTAGTACGGGCTCATCTGGACTCCAAATTAGGTTCTATTTTTTTTGAAAGTGCATTTTTTTTGTCTATTTTCTACATCTATAATCATATTATATGTTTTGTAGATATAAATACTACTTTCAAAAATAGGCCCTAAATTGGCAAATGGCTATCAAGTGCTTAAATCATGTATTGGGGCGGTTCTTTTATTCATTATTCTTATTTTTTGGAGGTTACATTGATTGGTCCATCATGGAAGAGAAGTATTATTCCACATGTGAGTATGGCATTAGACCCAAGTTGACAAACAACAACTATCACACATGGAGTGATAAACTTCTTGATCATCTTAGAAGAGATATGTTTCAATGACTTGATCACTCATGAATTATAAGAACTTGTTGGTAAACTAATTTGTATCATTCTTACCGATCTCTCTTCTTCTGATCATCGTAAGCTAGTTGCCAAGATATGGCCACCACATGATTATTGGATGTATCTTTGGGAGAAGTATGGAGATTCAAACATTCCTCCATTCCCAAAAGATCTTTTACCTCCAGTTGTAGCTGACTCCTCTTCAGATGAGATCACACCTCTAGATGCTCCTGTTGCTCATACTAATCCTGTTCCATCCATAGATTCTTTGAATTCAGTGTAGCAAGACCCTTTATATCTTCCTACTCTACCTTCATGTGATGGCTTTCTTTTTTTCCCTTGTAGGCCTGTTCATGGAGTCTCACATTGAAGATGTGGGAGACACCCTTGATGATATTTGTCTTCTTTTTGAGGTGAATTCTTTTTCCATAGTGATAGATTTATGTACTTCAGCACAATAGGGTACACTTTATCTTCTAGGTGATGACTTCTTGTTTAACATTTCAACTCTATTCTTGGAGTCTCACACAACAGATTTGGAAGAATTCTTTGATGATCTACTACTTCTTTGTGCTAAGGAAAATTCTTCTACATTTGTTGTGAGGGCCCACTCTGACCCTTATGTCCATTCTCTACATGATCAATCTTTCTGGGCTGTGTGATTGTGGATACTTATGTAAAACATCTGCAAGAGGTCTCTTTGTCATTTGAGAAGACTGTTGGTTTTTTGAAATATGTTCTACATCACTCCTTGTTTGATCTACAATTCTTCTTAGTAGTTTTGGAGGAATTCATCATCAACATCGATATAGGGAACTTGAATAGGTTTTAGAGACATCGTTCATCTTAGAGATTCCTTCTCCATACAAGGGATGCATCTCCTTTATACCCTTGCATTTGTTTCTTCCAAAGGGGAGGAACATCATTCAAAGGTCATGGATCAACTTCTTTGTTGAAGAATTTCTCATGGATCATCAAAGTACTTTTAGTGGGGAGGACTACCTCATCTCTTTCTTCTCCTTTTTGTGGGGGATGTTTTCCTCTTAGGGGGTTTTCGTCCTTCTCCATTTTTCTCTTGTATATACTTGATGTATGTCATAATGGAGGGGGGGGGGGGGGGTCTTGATTACTCCATCCATCCATGCATCCCTATTTATCTCTCTTTTTGGCAAAGGGTTTTCTCATGAGGTTTTCCCTCTTCCTCTTCTTTATGAGAGATTTGAATTTCGTTATGTACATGGGTACCTAACATAGCCTAGTAGTTAGGACCCATCATGCATTTTCATCCTAGTTTTCATAAGCTTAAGGGCATTCCCCTAAGTTGCACTTAATGGGGGGAGGGGGGGAGGGGTTGGGGGGGGTGGAGTGTTGGTGTGAATAGTTATTCATTATTTACACTTAAGTTTACTTAAGTTAATGCATTATTTTATTATTTTATTTTGTGAGATACTTAGGAGTTTGTGTACTCTTGTGAGTTTTCATGTTGACAACACAGGATTTTGCACCTCTTTTATGCACATGGTGTCTACAACACAAGAGTTAGCACAATAATTAAGCACATGGTGTCTACAACACAAGAGTTAGCACACTAATTAAGCACATGGTGTCTACAACCTTGTCATTGTTATCCACTCATCTAGAATGATGGATAAGGCACGTGCTTAGTTGTCATGATGCTTATCTTATCTCTGGGTTCTTTCTAGAGGCATTCTATGTACTTTCTAAGAGGCCTTTATATATAGGCAGTCCGAATGTGTACAAACATCATATATTGAATAGAGCAATGTATTAGGACATACTCTGATTGATTGTTCATATCCAATTTTGGTCTACAGTTGTGCTTATGTTTGAGTTCTTAGTTCTTGGGTGAATTTTTTCCTGAGGCAAATTCTTACATGGTATTAGAGCTATACCAAATTCTTACAATATACAATGACTAAAAAAGAACAATTAGCAGTAGTTTATGCTTTGAACAATTATGGGATTGTGTAATTGGTTGTCCCATATTTGTTCATACTGACCATGTTGCAATTAAGTATCTCATGAACAATCCTATGATCACAAGAAGCTTAGTAAGATGGCTACTTGTTTTATAGGAATTTGATATCATAATCATTGAAAAACTTGGGAGAGAGTATGTGATAGTTGATTATCTATCCAGAATCCACCATAATAATGAAGATACTACTTTGATAGATGAGACATTTCTAGATGAGAATTTATTTCATATTGCTATCCAGACCCCATGGTATATAGGCATAGATAATTATATTACAACTAAAAAAATACCCACACACTTTTCTTACAATGATAGGAGGCTAATTGTAGAGAAAAGCTTCCATTTCTCTTGGATTGATAACACACTATTTTACACTAGACCTAACCAAGTTATGCAGAGATGTGTGATAGAAGATGAGACATACGAAATTCTACATGCATGTGATAATGAACCATGTGGGGGTCACTTTGTAGCAATAAGAATAGCATTAAAGATTTTAACAACTGGTTATTATTGGCCTACACTTCATAAAGATGCAACTAGTTATACACAAAAATGTGATAAATGTTAGAGGATGGGATGATCAACAAGATTAGATGAAATGCATCTCAATCCATAGCTAGTGGTAACACCATTTGATAAGTAGGGCATGGACTTCATTGGTCCAATAGATCCTCCATCAAATGGAAAATTATACATCTTCATATGTACTAACTACTTGACAAAATGGGTCAAAGTCAAAGCCATGAAGTATGCTCACGACCATAAAGTTGCTAAATTTTTGTATGCAAAAATATTAATTTGATATGGCATACCCAGAGAACTTGTTACTAACCAAGGTTCTCAATTCACTTTTAATTTGATAACATAACTCATGAAGTAATATAATATCAGACATCAGAAATCAAGCCCCTATCTTGACAAAGATACTTCATTTGCACCACAAAAATTGGAGCAGTAGACTACCAGAAGTTGTCTGGGCATATTAAACAACATGGAAGACTACCATAGGGTTCACACCATTAAAATTTTTTTATGGAAAAGAAGTGATGCTACCCATTGAATTTGAACACAAAACTTTAAGAAAAACACTGGAGTTAAACATTGATCTTCTTGTAGCACTAAGAGAGTGCTTATTGCATCTTAATTATTTGGATGAAATATACAAGTCTAACCTAGAATGCATAGAAATCATACAAAAGCAAAGGAAACAATGGAATGAATCTCAAATTAAGAGTAAGCAATTTCAAATTAGAGATTGAGTATTACTTTATGATTCTAGATTCAAAGAAATACTAGGCAAGTTGTAGACATGATTGTTGGGTCCCTATTAAATAAGTCATGTATTTGCAAATAGAGTAGTCTAATTAACCACAATTGATCCAACACACTTAAAGTTATTAGTAAATGGACATCGACTAAATTTGTATCACTATCCTCAAATGAAAGAAGACTTCCTGCAAAAATTCCAACAACTAGTTTCAAATGAACAATAGGTAACACTTTCTTGCAATAGAGGGTACCAACCTTCTTCTGGCAGCTCTTCAATAAAAATTCCTTCAAGCATGCCCATAATAAAAGCTTTATGTTTATATAAAGTTCAATTCTCCATTCACTTTCCAAATTCTTCTTTTTCAACTCATTTCATCTCTTTCTCTACCACCCACCCACCTACCACATCACCATTTTTCTATGCTTTCAATAATATGGCGAGTCTTTTGATGTATGCTATCATTATTGTTCTTCTACTCTCACCACTTTTATCTAGCATGTATAATGATCCAATTGATAGGCATATGATTTTCAAATTTCATTAATTTTTAGTGCATACATATAGTTGGTTATATCTATTACTACATTAAAGATATCGTTGTGGTGTTACACCAATTCTGTACCTCATACCAAGTATGTCAAGTGAGGACACCTGTCCATGTTTTGTAGGGGGCAGGGAAGGTTACTAATTCCAAATGACATTCCTATTTACTCATCAAAGATCCTCAAATATATATTTTCCCTTTGTTTGATTAAAATCCAGTTGCCATACTACGTAAGTGCCAAGTGTTGTACCTTTATTCCCAAATAATCCCTCATTGTTAGACTAAGATGTGACCTGAATTAAAGTGATTCTCACATATCTATGATTCATTCTTTTAAAACCACATTATTATTGTTCATGATAGGAACACCAGAAGAATGTTAAAAGTGTTATAGTTTTATAAATAAGAAGTCTAAAATCACAGAAGGGAAGAGGGTAATTGTTGAAAACAAAGAAAAGCTTGAGATTAGTAGGTAGAAATGGGAGGTCAGTTGTAGTGATGTGAACTAGTAGATCATAGTGTTTTACCTTGTGATGTAGAAGAAACTTAAGAAGATTTAATGCATGTGGCTAACTAGGATATTTCTTGAAATTAATGGAGTTTGATGAAGAGGTAGCTATTGAATTTACAAATACATCTGAGGAAGGTGAAGTAACAGTATTGGTGTAAATAGGTATTTACCATTTACACTTTACTTAAGTTTACTTAGGATAGTGCATTATTTTATTATTTATTTTTATGAGACACTTAGGAGTTTGTGCACCTTCTTGAGTTGTCATGTTGACAAAATAGAAGTACACAACTCTACTTATGCACATGGTGTTTACAACATAGGAGTTTGCATCATTCACTGAGTTGTCATGTAGATAGCATAGTTATTCACACTCCTAATTTACCACATGTTGTCTACAACATTGATGTGTGTGATACACCATTGTAGGCTTATCCTCTCATCATCGCACTTACTTCCATGCTTAATGGAGGATAACCCATATCTGGTGGACATGTGCCTAGTTGTAAGACTTATCATGATGCTGATTCTGAGGCATTCTAGGTGCATCTCAGTGGCCTTTATATTTAGGCACTCCTAGTGTACTTGTACATTATATTAAATACTATACAGTTATTCTAATGATACTCTGGTGTAATTTGTGCTTGTGTCTTGAGTTCCTTTGTCTTGGGTGAATTCTTCCCTAAGGCAGATTCTTACATGGTATCAGAGCTAAGGGAGATACCCATCACATAGCCATCAGAGACCTCATTGATTCATCTCTCTAAGGGACCCAATTTAGATTTGGAGCATCAACAACAATTGGGAGCATCTAGAGCTGAAGTAGACCTCACCATTGCATCCAGAGCGATGATTCGATGAAGATTGACTATAAATTTGCCTATTTTAGGCCATAGTCAACTAGAAGGAAATTATTTTTTGCAAATCAAAACTCGAAGGCCCAATTTGCAAATCTAGGTATGGTCTTTTTTTCAATCTGATTAATTCATTTTCAGATTTGATAAATTTTGTATTTTTCTACATTTTTTAGTAAATTTTTGAATTTTTTTCTGCCCAGTCAAGCATGTAGAGAAAGTGCAGAGAAATTTTTTTTTTCCCAAGCACTGGGAAATCATGCCCCAGCCCTAAGCAGTGTGAAATATTTTGCAGGTGGCCTATTCAACAATATCCAATAAATATTCATCATAATTCTAGCCAAATTCAATTTCCTTCCACTAGTGGATGGCATTAACAATTTGGGTGAGCCATTTTCACCGGTGACCACTGCCTTTGCATGTACATTGCCACAAGGTTTCTTTTATCCAACATTATTGTACTTTATTTAGCCGATGTGGGACTAAATAAAACTAAGTCCCCATTGCATTTTTTAAACCTTGCCACATTTTCTAAATCTACTATCACCTTTTCAAAGTTCCAGTGGAAGTCTCATCCTCTAGTAGCACTACACCCTATGCCACATGGTGCTAGTCCATTGACCAAATACATGCCATGCAGTGGATAGTAACGTGTCCACATTGTGGTACAAGGATGCATAGTGCCACCTATGTAGACACACGACCTTCTTTAAACTTTGACATGAGGACAAAGCATGTGGACTCGCATAGTACAGTCAACACACTCCATCACTTGCCGATGTCAGCACTTCACTAACTTGTCAGTGACATGTCATTTCCAGTAGAGTAGATTTGTACATCCTCATCAACCATGCATGGAAATTTTTGCCGTACATGTTTTTATAGTTCTGTAAACTTGACATTAGAACTATATGAGTGACATCATCACCATGTCAGTAGGGCCTCTTATTTTTGCTGACGTCAACAAATGTTGAGCCTAAATTTGATGTTCATTTGACCATCATTCTAGGGCATTTTTGAACTACTGTGATGGCCATTTGACTGTCAAATTTAACACAATGTTTTTCTCTATAGACCCCTCTTCAGATGTAGCTTTGATTTGGTAGCCCAACTTTAAATGACCATAACTCAATCATTCAGACTCCAAATTAGGTGCAATTTTTTTTGATTTTGGGAAAAACTTCCTAAGTTTTTTAGTGGTGTAGCTATTTTCTAGTTTTGGTGCATGGATTTGGTACTATATCTATCTAATCCTACTTTTTGCAGCTTCAAATGCATTGTACGAGCTCATCTGGACTCCTTTTCAGGTTTCATTTTTTTTGAAAGTGTATATTTTTTCATCTAGTTTTTAGATTTGTAGTTAGATTGTAGTCTTATTTGGAAAAAAGTATCACTTTCAGAGATAGGTCCTATTTTGCATTATATTGCTTCACAATTGTTGTAATTTTGAGCTACATTATAATAGTCTAGATTTGTATTCTATATAGAGGTTGTTATCAAAAAAATTAGAAAGCCCACTTTGTCCATTTTGGCAAGTGGCCCATTGTAAATGCACTATATATAAAGTGCCAAAATCATTCATTTTGGGGGGGGATATTTTTGATTGAGTGAAAAGGGTGGGGTGTGTACTATGTACTGTGTCTCCTTGATCTTTTGTTCTTGCATTATGGGTTCTTTTTCAAAGTTAACTCCACATCATTATGCTACTTGGAAAGAAAACATTAAAGAGCCATTAGTAGAAAAAGGATTATTTTATGTCACTAGTACTGCAAAGAAACCTCATGTTGATGCTAATGAAGCTTGAAAAGAAGATTGGGAATCCAAACAAGATATGGCCCTAGTAACTTTGTTAAAAAATATCTTTGATCCTATCAAATTTTACATTAGGAAGCTTACCGATCCAATAGAGGTTTGGGCTAAACTTGAAGCTTTGTATGGTACAGTAGATGAAGACATGGCTTACACTATAGAGGAAAATACTTCTCAAGTTAGATCCTAGAAATTTTGACACAATTAAAGACTATCTTACGAAAGTAGAAATTTACATGGCACAACTTAAGGATTGTGGTGAACCCATCAAGGATGGAAAGATGATCAAACACATCATGACTCATCTTCCACCTGAATATGTTTCATTTGTTTCTAGCTTTAATACACACAAATTAACAATGGGTAGTGCATATGTTAAGCCTTCATTTGAAAAAATTTCAGAAATGTTGATCTTACAACATGACAATATAGTGGGTATGGGAATTCTCAAGTCTTCCAAAACCAAAGCCTTGGTAGCAAATGAAGGTAATTGAAGTGGTAAAAACTCAAGCAAGAAGCATAAGCAATGGAAGGCTAAGCCACAAGATGACACACAATAGTCCTCCTCAAAACAACAATCTCTCTCAAATCAATCTTCTTCCACTCAACATTCTTCTTCACAACAAGGAAAGTCTTCTTGCAAGAAGAATCAAAAGGGGAACAATTCCAACAAAAAGGAGAAGAAAACTTGTTCCTATTGTAAGAGGAATGGTCATGATGAACATGAGTGCAAAGATAAGTAGATTGATGAATTGGTGAACATTATGAGGAAAAAAAAAATTGATGTACCAAATGCATATAAGGAAAAGAGATCTTCATCCACTTCAAAGGGAAAGGGACAAGCTTTAGTTGCAAGTATAAACAATGCAGAGGAATGGGTTCTTGATTCAAGAGCAACACATCATATGGGTGCTTCAAGGGAGAAATTTTCCTCTTTAAAACCATCAAATGTACCTTACATCTATGTGGGAAATGATACTCAAGTGGAAGTAGAACATAAAGGGAATGTTGAGTTAGAAAATGACATCTTCAAGGATGTACTTCATGTTCCTAATATTAGCACCTTCTCTCCATCTATCAAATAACTCGCTATGGATGTGGCAACAAAGTAGAATTCATCCCCAACATACTAGTGGTGAAAAATCTCAAAGATGATTCAATGGTGGCAATTGGAAAGGAAAATCATGAGACAAGACTTTATTCTTTCTCACATTTTATGCCTAAGTCCACTTATCTTTCCTTGTTGACTCAGTCAAACACACAAAGTAAACTATGGCACAAGATATTTGGACACCTTAATTATCGCTACCTTTAGCAACTCAACAACAAGGAAATGGTCATTGGTCTACCTCAAGTCAAGTTTTCAGAGGGTGTAAGTCTAGGTTGTGAAGCAATCAAGCATCCTAAATAGAAATATGACAAGGGGAAGTCTTGGAATGCAAGTACTATTCTAGAATTAGTCTGTAGTGATGTAGCCAAACCTTTTCCAATAACATCCTTTGGTAAGGCCCACTATGTTCTCACATTTATTGATGACTTTTCAAGGTACAATTGGGTCTTTTTCCTTGGTCATAAGAGTGAAGTATTTGACAAATTTATCACCTCCAAAGCTCAAGTTGAGAAAAAATCAAGGAAAGCCATCAAGATCCTAAGGATAGATAATGGTAGAGAATATGTCAACTCTAGTCTTATAGACTTTTGTACACATGAGGGGATAGATCTTCAACATTTAGTTGCATACACGCCATAGTAGAATAGTGTAGCTAAAAGAAGGAACAAAACCCTTAAGAAAATGACCACTTCTATGCTTCAAAACAGGTCTCTAGACCAAGTATTTTGGGCTGAAGCCATGTGCTATGCCAACTACATTCAAAATAGAAGTATGCATAAGGCCTTAGATGGAATAACACCTTTTGAGGCATGGTGTGGTAGGAAACCAAGTGTCAAACACATCAATGTTTTTGGTTGACCAACATGGGCAATGATACTTCCACAAAAGCAAAAGCCATTAGAAGCATAAAGCAAACCATGCATATTTGTTGGATATCCTAATTATCTCAAGGCATACAAACTAATGGATCCAAAGAGTCATGAAATATTTTATGAGAGGAGCTTTCACTTTGAAGAGACATGTCCAAGTTTGGCTTCTTCAACTTTTCCTTCTTCCTTCTTCGTGGATAGTGATCATAGTGATGATAGAGACTTGGAAGATGAGATTCCTCCAACTCTGACTCACAAGAAACCACCTTCTTAGGGTCAACAAATAGTTGAGGATATTCCACCTTCTTCTTCCACTAAACCTCATTGGGCATAGCAACCCCTTGATGCAGTAGGTTCATTGGTGGGAAATCCTTTAGATACTCGGAGGACTAGGTCACAACACAAGTCATTTTCACATGCATATATAGCCATTGCTTTAGATCCATAGTCTTTTAAGGAAGCATCAGGGATTCTAGAATGGGATAAGGCTATGGAGGAAAAATATAATTCATTAATGAAAAATAATACATGGGACTTAGTTCCCCTTCCTAAGGGAGGAAAAGTGGTTCAATGTAAGTGGATCTATCAAACCAAGTTTGTAGCAAATGGAAGTGTGGATATACATAAGGCTAGACTAGTTGTCAAATGTTTCTCACAAGTTCTAGGTATTGACTATGTAGAGACTTTTGCACCAGTTTCCAAGATGAACTCCATTCACCTAACACTCGTAATTGTTGCAGCTCAAGGTTGGGTTGTACGCCAGATGGATATTAAGAGCACTTTTTTGAATGGTGATCTTCATGAAGAAATTTATATGGAGCAGCCATAGGGGTTCATATAGGATTCTACTATGGTTTGTAGATTGAAGAAGTCTATTTATGGTCTTAAGCTACCTCCTCGATCTTGGTATTCCAAAATGGATTCCTTCCTCATCTTAGCAAGTTTCACTAGATGTCAATCTAATTTGAATTTCTACGTTCTTCAGAAGGATGACTCTCACTTGATACTAGTGCTTTATGACAATGACTTGATCATTACAAGGAGCACTTCATCCATCATTGCCAGTGTCAAGACCTCTCTATAGGATAGATTTTCCATGATAGACTTGGGTTTGCTACATTACTTCCTTGGCATTGAGATCACATAATTTTGAGTAGGGATATCACTTTCACAACCCAAGTATGCTCTTGACTTTCTTTCTTGGTTTCACATGATTAACTGCAACCCTGCTTCTACTCCCTTCCTATTAGGTGTCAAGCTAGAGGCTAAGTTTACCACTCCACTTGTTGATGCTACATTATACAGACCAATAGGTGGGAGCCTTATCTACTTGACACATACATGCCTTGATATTGCTTTTGCAGTCAGCATGGTTTCATGCTTTATGCAAGAACCTCATGAGCTTCATTGGAAGGCTACCAAGAACATTTTGCACTACATCAAGGGTACACATACACATGGGATACATTGTGCAATAGGTACATGACTTTAGCTGATTGGATACACAAACTCAGACTATGCAAGGGACTTAGATTTGTGCAAGTCCACTTCAAGGTACATATTTCACCTTGGTTTCAACCCTATTTGTTGGTAGAGTAAGAAGGAAAATAATGTTACAATTTCTTCCACAAAGGCTGAGTATTGAGGAGCTGGCAATGCAACCATAGAGGCTTTTTTGTTATAGCACATCCTAGAGGAGTTTGGATTTGATCTACCTAAGCCGATAGTTACTCATTGTGAGAATTAGAGTGCCATTGAAATCTCTAAGCATGGAGTTTAGCATCAATGAGCTAAGCACATTAAGGTTCATATGCACTAAATTAGAGAGCTTATAAATGAGTAGATCATTGCACTATAGTACTATCCTATAGCAAAGTAGGTCACTAATATCCTAACCAAACCCTTCACCGAGGTCAAGTATACTCATTTGTAAGATCTCTTGGGGGTGTGAGATGTTGCAAATAGGGGAGTCCCTTGACTTCTCTCTTCTTCTTCTTCTAGGAGGGATTTTTTCCTCTTCTGAGGTCTTCTTCTCTCTCATCTTCTTTACTGTACTCGTCTCTCTTTTTGGAGGAGGGTTTTTCCCATGAGGTTTTCCCCTCTTTCTTTGCTTTATGAGAGATTGCATTACATCATTCTATAGCTTTTCTTTTGTGCATGGGTACCTAGCATGGCCTCATAGCTAGGACCCATCATGCATTAGTCAACTTAAGTGCATTCCCCTAAGTTACACTTAAGGGGGGGTGTTGGTGTAAATAGGTATTTACTATTTAAACTTTACTTAAGTTTACGTAGGGTATTGCATTATTTTATTATTTCTTTTTATGAGACACTTAGGAGTTTGTGCACCATCTTGAGTTGTCATGTTGACAACAAAGAAGTACACAACTCTAATTATGCACATGGTGTCTACAACATAGGAGTTTGAATCATTCATTGAGTTGTCATGTAGACAACACAATTATTCACACTCCTTATTTAGCACATGTTGTCTACAAAACTGATATGTGTGATACACCATTATAGGCTTATCCTCTCATCATCGCACTTACTTTCATGCTTAATGGAGGATAACCCATATCTAGTGGACATGTGCCTAGTTGTAGGACCTATCATGATGCTAATTTTGAGGCATTCTAGATGCATCTCAGAGGCCTTTATATTCAAGTACTCCTAGTGTAGTTGTACATTGTATTGAATACTATATAGTTATTCTAATCATACTCTGGTCTAATTTGTGCTTGTGTTTTGAGTTCCTTGGTCTTGGGTGAATTCTTCCCTAAGGAAAATTCTTACAAATAGTATAGGGATTGACACTCATTTCCATAAAGAAATAAATAATGGAATTAGCCAGGCTACCAGTAGGAGAGGAACACTACCCCAATGAGCATGATGCCAGAGTAGCGAGGGCCTAGTTTACCATACCAGGTGACCCTCCATTGGAGATTACCAAGTAGGGGTGCAAAATAATGTCTATACCTTTGCCATACAATGAGTTGGCCATGCATATTATTAGGTATTTTACCTATGAAGGAATATTTTTTAATTTGCACGCACATCATATTAAGTTACATAGTTACAAAAGGCATAATCTTCCAGTAAATATCCCCAATTTCTTATTCAATATGTTATGCATTAGTGCTGAGGAAACCCAAAAAGGAAAGGAAAATTCTATTAATAACCATACCTTAATTAAATTACTCATAGAAAGATCTCATAGGGATGTCTCTCCTATGGCATGGACATAATTTGTCCTAGGCTAGCCAAGATAATGTAGTCTCTATTGCCACAACTATAAGCAAGGCACCCAAGGTGTGGAAACTAAAAAATGTGCCTTTACCTACTCAAATGAGAAATATACCCTCTTTTCTCAGCAAAAATAAAATAGAAATTAAAAGAAGAAAATCTAGTTTTAGTAGTATAAATATAAACCCTATAGTCTCAAAATGGAAAAAAATAAAGTTAGTTCCTATAGTAGTTACTCTTGTATTAGAGACATCATAGAGGGTTAGCAAGAAAAAGGTTGTGGTTCTTGAAGATACCTCTATGCGTAAAAGCCCTAGAAAGTGAGGACAAGTTCCTAAAGTGCCCTTAGAAACCCAATCCACTTTACCTAATTAATCTAATGAAAAATCTCTAGTACAAGTTATCTTAGATGATTCCCCTAGTCAACCTAAAATTCTAGACATTCCTAAAAATCCTAATGAGAAATGTAAAGCTAAGATGAATGGATGCCAAAATGATTCCCAAATAAGCCAACATGATAGCTCAAGCCATGAAGAAGAAGAAGACCCAATAACACACCACCTAATTTTTTCAAAAACTTCCTTAGTTTCCTATAAGAAAACATGGCTTATAATCTTCTTGGAATGCTCATGGAGTGAAAAGAGGAAGAAAAATAATTAGCATGAAGAAAGTTGCCCAATTACCTTAGAAATGCTTCTTTTTCAGCTATATAATAAACATATGTTACCAAAAACCCTATGGGAAGAAGAGAAAAAAAATGAAGAAGGCAATAATAGACCAAGGTGAAGAAATTGCAAAATTGAAAGAGCAGTTAGTGAGACCAAAGAAAAAGAAGGATCACACCCTTAAGCTAGCTAACCAAATAATTACTTGTAGGCTACCACCTAGGATCTATGCAATCTATTTAAAAGAACAATTCCTCTTATTCTAGTTGATGATGACCCTCAAAGATATAGATAAAAAATCCAAGTCAGCTTAGGAATTTTATGGCTTTACATCATGATAGAAAAATTTACTCTATGAATTCTATATACATAATTTCATTATCCCTAGAGAAATTCAATGGAACCCTCTACTTTATATAGGAGATATACACCTTAGGGCCCTATTGTCTTGGATGCACAATGATGCCAACTATGATAGACAACTAAACAATTACATCGATCATGAGGGAATAGAACCCCTACATCTAAGAGCATAAAGCAATACACTAGAAGAAATCCTTAGGGATTTCTTTGGGTAACCTATGGAGATGTTCAGAAGGAAATAAGAAAATAAGTCTCTAAGGTTAGAACAGAACTGTATGCAGAGTATGACAACATGCCTTACTTTTTCTTTCAAAGAAGCATGAGCAATGTTAGAAGTAGATGGAGTAGACTACCTAAGGGATTCAGAAGGTTAGAACCACACAAACCCATCAACCTTGAGTTAACCCTTCATCACACACTAAAATGCATGTAGTTGGGAAGGAAAATTAGACAAGAACTTTGGTGTCCATTAACAATGCAGCCACCCATGCTCCTTTGGCCCCTACATGACATCAACTTGGAATGACTTGATAGGTTATAGGAGGATCACAAGAGGGAAGTCTGGGAAAGAACAAGAGGATTCTACTACTCTTTTAGGAGTCACAGGTGAGGGAGGACTGAGTTTGGAGACTTTAGATCAATTGCTAGAAGATGCAATGCTTGAGCACAAGCATTAAACTTACCAAGGGGCAGATGATGAGGGAAATTATTCCTCTATTTTATATTAATTTTAATACTCTAGTTTTAATACTACCAGGATATTTGTGAACTCATAGACAGTTGAACTTATGATAAAGTCTAGATAGAACTGTTAAACCATGGGTAGATAGCTATGTCATATTTTACCAATATTATACATATAATGCAATATTTCATATAACCATTAGGATGTGTGTTCTAATATTAGGATCTAGTTTGAATATGCTTATTTGCATAAATATTTATGCATTACAACTAACTTGCTAAGAAAGGAAGAAGCTAGAGAGTGGTCGACAACATTCAAAAAGGATCATCAAGTCCTAACTATAGTGGAGGAATCATTATGGCACCAAAAGCCATGGCTACTACAAAGGAGGACCCATTGTTTGAGGAATGCAGGGATGAAGTGTTGCTATATTCTCTTTTCTTTTACTTTTGTGTTGAATTTTTCATCCAAACTTTATTTCTTATTCCACAATATTTTTGTCTTCTTCCCTAGCAGATCATTAGTCATTTTGTTTTCTTTTCTATTTTAGAATCAATTCCAATCCTTTATTTATGGGGATTGGATCAAAAGCTTAATGAGGTTGGAAACTTTTTATGAAAAAATATTGTTGTATCTTGTAGCTAGTTATCCATAGTTTTATGTATTGTTCTTATTTAAGAAGTTTTTGAAATATAATGAAGTAATTCTTGGTTTATATTCTTTGTAATAGATTAGCAAAAGCCAACCAAGGGGTCCCGCTTGGAAAGTGGATTAGATTAGAGTAGTATAGATTTACTTCCAGCATTTCTAGTATTTCAAATGAAAGTTATGATTTCTTCTTGCAACATCATACTTTATGAATGTTCTTGCACCATTTGGCAGAGCAGTTATAGTGGATGGTCTGGGTTGAAATATAGGTTAGCATATAGTTGTATTTCCACCATTCATTTCAATAAGGATTTAATTTTGTTACTTTCCTATAGCACTAGTGTAGGTTATTTATATGCATTTTACTTTCCTATAGCAAAATCATAATGACTCTTGAAAGAAACTAGTGTACATATCATAGCGACCATTTCAAGCATACGTCCATGAGTTGACAAATTAAATCCACCTCATGGTGGGGGAAGTAATCCTTAGATTGAATAAATTATTCCCAAGTAAGGCTTTGGGCATGATTATCACACACCTATTGTGAGGTGAACCAGGTATGTTGATGGAACAACTTGCATGTCATGGATCTAATAGAAATATATAATACTGAGAGGGTGGGGGTGAATCAGTATCGTACAAACATTTTCTCATTATTAAAATAGTGTTAATTACTTTATAACATGCATACGAAAGTAAACCAATAATGCTAAATAGTAAATATAACCATGTACATAGAGAACTCATAACACTATTATTTGTTAACTAGGGAAACCCTAGCCAAGGAAAAACCCTAGTGGGGATGATACTCACTAGATGATCCACTAAACAAAAGAATCATGATAATGGTATTGACCCTGTTAGGAGTCTATTAAATACATAGATTGTCTCGAGTCCTTGTTGGAGAACTAGGAATTTTTAGAAGCCTCAACCCTTTTAGGAGTTTCTTCAACTCTATTAGGAGTTAGTAGATCAAATACAATGTATGCAAGAAGAGCTCACTGCCCTAACATGCATTTATCGAATAATGTTCTTCAAAACAATAGATATACACACAATACTTTATGTTTCTTGTAATTCACACTTTCCCTAATCATACATCAGGTCTCACATCACATAAGGCTCATATATCTTTCAAGTCATTAGTATAGTAGTTCGCATATCATACAACTTCCACATATAGGTAAAAGTACAAAGATGTCTCACCTTTGAGGCTAACTTATCAGAACAACTGAATTTGAGTATTTCTATCTAAAAAACTAATTTTTTTTCAAACATATGATCTTTGATAAAATTATTCTAGATAAGTTATATATGGTCTCACACATTTCCAATTGAAAATGTCTATTAAATGCATGTTTTATACTAGTTAGTATCTAATTACTTAAAAAATACAATTATTTTAGAAAACTGATGTTCAATAACTCTTACTATCTATTATGATATTTTTAATAACATATAAATACCATTTTATAGAGCTCAAAATCAAGAATATTCTCCTATAGAGTTCATAGTGTTTTAATTAGATATAGTATATTGTAATTGAAAAAATCTACAAGTACATATTTTAACACTCAAGAAGATGTCAATTTTGAGAAAGAAAAAAATATTAAATAATATTAAAAAATTAAAAATTATATGAGATTGTAGAGGAGAGAGTCCTCTTCTAGAATCTATAACTTTTCTTTTGTTTAGAATAGATTTATTTTGAAAAATGTGGTGGGAGATGAAAACTATTGATTTGAATAAGTTGAAATTTTAATCTTAATAAAAAAGAAAATATAGGTCTAAAGCCCATTTTTATTTTAGATTATTCTAGCTACATATATCATCGATAGAATAATCTAAGATCAAAGGGAAATAAGTTTATTTCCATATAGTTTTATGGTGAGAATTGGACCCCTAATTTCCAACATTTTTCAGCAACAAGAATTTATCTTTAAAAAATAAGAAAATATATAATTCCTTATTCCAAATAATTATTAAAAATTATAATCCTAAAATTCATCCATTTCTACACATTTCATTATGTTACTTCATTTTAAAATTCTATATAATTATACCAGTTAAATTATGTCATTGAATTTGGAAAACTAACACTTTTGTTAGCCTTTTCCTTTGTAAAAGGGTGATGCAGATTTGTGCTTTTTCCCATATAGCACATATGTCGTACACTTATCTATGCAAGATAAGATCTTTACTTATACTTGCAAATTAGTAAATCTCCACTCAGTCAGTCTTCATGTCTTCACATGCTTGACATAATATAAATGGATTAACATCAACGAAGTTGGCTCATCATGACTTAGTAATTATTTTGTTACCAAAATAATTTCGTAAGTCGTACAACTTAATTTTCTGTTATGCTCTATTATGCTTTGTTAAATACCCATATTGGTATTTCAATCATAACTCACATCAGCATGACATTGTTATAATTCTATGCTCAACTGCACATAAACTAATTCAAAAAGTGTTGTTCGGACATATCACATTTGTCTCTGTATTGCTGCAAACTATCTAACACTATCTAACACTTAGACAATATTCTAACTCTAAATACATAAATAAAATGTTGAATACATGTTACCATTAATGATAACTATCAAGGCATCTATCTAACCATATTGCCAACATGATCCTTTGTTTTCTGAGAAATAGATTATATACCTAGGAGGTATGTAAGACCTCAAAGCCAACATCATTTTCCATGGGATTGACTCAGATAGGCAACACAATTAGGCATCTAGAGGGTTGTTCAACCTCATGATATACCTTGATGGCAATTTTGCATCTTGGATCAATAGAAAATTTAGTCATACCTAGTTTTTGGCTGACATTGAAGGAGATATTATTAACACAACACCATTATCTATCAAGACTCAATGGATGTAAATACAAAATATCTAGACTTCCATGTGGAGGGCTAGGTTATGGGGATGTTTCATCATTTTCAAAGAATGTAACATAGCAAGGTGAGGAAATATGATTGACCATGGCTTCAAATAATTCAACGTAAATATCTATGGGAGCATTGGCTATGCATAAATCTTTTTTCTAGAATTTCCTTGTTCAAAGTAGACAATTCTAACAACTCAAAGACAAAAATTTGTGAGGGGGTTTGTTGTAACTAACTAACTAAACCATAAATAGATATAGCTAGAGTAGCCACTTGTTTGGATAATTATGTTTTCTTGGGATCATTTGAAACTTTGAGGACAACCTTCAATTGCCCCATAGTGATAGCATTGAGTGTCTCATGATGCAAAGTGGATGGTTCTACCACCTTACAAATTGCCTTAGGTCTAGTGTCATAAAAGTTTTGCTGATCATTATGTGTTCTTAAGACTACCTTAGATTTTTCATTGTCAGTGTCATAATGGGGTTCCTTCTTAAATTGAGGACCCATCATGTAGATATGTTCAATAGGCTCTAGCATATTTATGACATTGTCTATGTTAGTATAAGTGTAATTAATTTTTGCATCATGATTTTTCTTATTATCATGAGAAAATTCCCCTTTTTCATATTTACATGACTATTTTTTGAAGGCTTTACGATGAGCTTTTTTAACCAAGCGATCTATTACAACCTTACCTCCATCAATAAGGTTTTGAAAAATAGGATTGAGCTTGAAATAATTATCCATGTTATATCCCTTGATCCTATGGTAGTTACAAAAATTGTCATCTCTCCACCAATCAAGTTTGACATGTGGTAACTCATAGAATTGAGAGTTATTTGATAGCATGGTTAGCTTGTTTGTAACTAAGGTTTTGAAGACCATCGCATATGATTTTACTATTTGTGTGTAGGCACATTTTGGTTTCGGCGATTTCTTGGTTTTTTCAAAGTTTTGAGACTTTGAAGTTTTTTGTTGTTTAGCATCATAGATGACATTAGAGAGGTTAAGGCAGAATTCCTTAGTCTTAGGAGCATCCATTACTCCATCATTGATAGCACACTTTTCTTGTTCCAAGGTTTGTTTTTATCCTTGTCATTCCCATTGTCATATTTGTCTTTGTTTAGCACAATATCACCTTGCTTAATGGAAACATCTTTAATTTGGTAAGAATTTTTTATCATGTCATTAAATGATGTGATTTTTTTTTCTAAGGTCAATGTATAGTTTAGGTACAATCATGTTCACAAAAGTGTCAATCTTCTCATTTTTAGGAATCTATAGAGGGTACCTTGAGTGTAAAGATCTTCAATGTTGGAGTTATGTAGAAAGAGGCTCACCTTGGTTTTCTTTAATGTTACACACATATAGCATAGTGATAGGATGTTGAATATTGTATGAGTATGTCTAAATGAATTGTCATGCAAGTTCATCAAATGACTTGTGGAGAGGTGGCAATATTTTGAACCATTCCATAGCTTGGATCCTGAAGATCCTAGGAAACAACATCACAAGATAGGTGTCTTCATGCATAAAATCCACTCTAAGAGTATAGAAGTGTCTTACATAATCACAAGGATTGCCATTTCCATCATATTTAGGAACCTCTATATCCCTAAGAAATGGGATCATGTATAGACTTCAATCAAATGAAAGAGCACATATAGATTCGACAAAATAGGTCTTAGGCTCTTCTTTGGAGACTTGCAATTTCGCAAGTTGATTTTTGAGATCTTGCATTTCTTCTCTCAGAATTTCAGCCTTAGAAGGTACTTGTTTTTGGATGATTCTTTGTACATCAAATTCATGAGGGAGTTTACATCCCTTAGCTATCATATATTGGAAATATTGGTCACTATTTTGTTCTAAGGCTTTTAGAATCAGCCTTTGGGCAACCTCATCTTGTCGAAATCTCATAAGATCTTTGCTAGTGATTCCATCATTGACCTCACATTTGTAATGTGACGGTGAGTGTCTAGGTGATGATGGGCATACATGGACATGCTCCTGTGTTTACTCTAGGAGATGTAGGTAGTGTGTTGTTTCCATCATTGCCAATAAGAGTAATGTTATCAAAAGGATTTCTGTAGTAACTATGTCCATGTCTATTTTCAGGGTTGTGTGCATGAGCATTAGCCTCACGATGATGGTAGGATGTCTCTCTAGCGGCCAAGCCTATAGCCTCTTGTAGTCTTTCTTTTTCTCGGCGTGCTTTTTCTTCTAGGTGGCGTTTCCTCTCTTCTTGATGCATGGTGAGTGGCATGTTGTCTTCAGCCCTAGGTGAATCAAAGTGAGTCTCGAAAGGATTCCCGATATCTCTACAACTACTTGATGACCATCTTGTCTAAGATTAAATTTGAGAAAGGCCGAATTCGACAACTGATTAGGATGTACATCCATCATAGTTGTTGCCAGAGTGATTGAAGAGGACAGCTGAAATGCTTCGTACATAATTTAGCTAAAAACGATTGAACGGGTAAGTATTGTATTGCTCCTGCTAGTAATAGAAGAGAATCCCCTCTCTTACAACGTGTTTGACTCGTAAAAAAATTCATCTATTTATCAAGCGAAAAAATGAGTCTTTCACTATGTGTCAAATTAACGTGGAAAGACATATCAAATCTTCTTATCTTTTTCTTGTCAAGTGGAGCTTGGTTGAAAGATGTAAGCTTCAATAATACTATGAGTAATCTAAGAGATTCTTAATTCTTGCGGTCATGCCAAAGTTCCCACTATTTGTACAAGGAATGTGAAGAATTTTATTTTTTTCTTGAATAAAATATCTCTGTCCAAATCACGTGCTTTTCAGACTGGGCCATATGGTTCTTCCTGCATAAGTAGTGAATGCATTGAAGGTAAAGAATCTCCTATTTATAAACTAGGTGGATGATAATCCCTCCATGAAACTATGGACATCCTCTCATAGATACCTGCTATTTATACAAGGATATGGTTAAATTGATTCCTTTCAAAAGAGTCCACGCTTGTCTTTAGTAATCGTCTCGTTCTATGCAATTAATGTTAATGTGTTCTTAGTTACGACAGTCTAGAGCACTAAAAAATTTGTCTATTTGGATGGTGAAAAGGTGGTTGATAGTTTGCCACGTGGGCTTAGAGTAGGATGCCACACATCCTACGTGATGATTCAAGTGCCTTATCAGTATTTCTTTATCTTTAACACTATTGTTCTGAGTAATCTATTTTAATATCAATACATCTGATTATCTTTAGATCTTTTGAAGATGGTTATTGGAGAGTGCATTTTATCCAATGAACCCCAAACCCACAGTACTATTGCCAATATGTGGCTCTTAACCAAGCTATGGATATGCATTATAGCATAACACAGAGAAGATTTTTTGTCAAATGATGTTGCTGAAATATGGAACTCAATTAGCGTACGTATCTTGCATATACATCCTCACTTTGCATAGATGTATATAATAATAATAATAATTGCAATTGTCACATCTTTTAAAATGTCCCCTTCATTTCTTCTTTGATAGATGTCCATATACTATTTGTATATTGTCACTCAAGAGAACGAAAGGAAAAATGTACTGAAAATTAATAGGAAGGAGAAATATTTATTGTATATCCTAAAATCTTAGAATATAATGAGAACATGTCAAGTATTGTATGAACAAGATATATAGGGTCTTTTTTAGGATTTTGATTCTCTCTTAATTAAATTATACTATAAATATTAATGAATTGAATACAATTTCAGATATATTTTTCATGATTATTTCTTTTAAGATATGTGACTACATCAAAAATTCTATATGCAGATGAATATTTCAAGATGAAAACCTTATATTACATAATGCCTTTTGTTCAAACTTATAACTGGAATGAATCAAGTATTAGGTTGGTCAATTAGCCCTATCTTCATCTAAGAAGTGTAGCTATCATTTTTCCGCATCCATTGTCATTAGCCTCTTTTTCATCTGATGATTTATAATCTTGAATGGGTCATTAGTTACATGTTTCAATTTATTGGTGGCACAATATTCTATTTCTAAATTTGTTGTGTACAGATGTTTCCAATATCTTATAGTAACTAATGATACTAATAGTAACTATCTTTTTTTAATCTTCTATAGGATTTAGGTCCATTGTACAAGTTTTACTTTTTAGAATCTCACTTGTGAGGTTTTGTTCTTTGTTTGTATTTATGGGCATTCAATGTATTTCTTGATTGTTTATTATATGCTTATGTTTAATATATTTTATTGTTAATAATGATGTTAATGATAATAATCTTGAATTTGACAAAATAAAATAGATCTTCTCTACAACTATCTCCTTATAGAATCTCAATTATATCTCAATTATGAGACGTTATTTTTTGTTCTTGTTGATTATTTCTCTGATTTTATTTTTTTAATACCATGGAGCTAGATATTGACCTATGCATAGCTTGAAATTGAAATTCTGTATTTTTAAAATGTTTTTCCTATTGGCAATGTACTTTTCAAGTCACAAGTGACCTATAATGTATCACTTAAGGTTTTAGATACATTAAATCTACATTTAAAAATGCTTAATATCATACAAATGTGATTAAGCCCATAGTAGTAGAGGTGAATAAAACATATCATTTGTCTTCTACACCATCTCCTATACATTCAACAAATACAATTTAGTGAAGATATGTGTTATGATACCTTGCAATGTTTGTACATATTGTGCACTTTGAACTTAATTGTTCATTATATACATAATGATTCTTCTTACTATATGATTGTTTAATTTTTTTTATCACTAAATATATGATTTTGTTGTAGTTATTTGTTAGAGGTAGATATGCATTTCATTAGAAAATTAGTTCTTTCTTTCTTTCTTTTTTTCTTTGTTTTTTTTCTTTTAAGCATAACACTCATTATAGACATCAAAAAATATGTAAGATCATATATCAAGAAATTATAATTGTAATAGAATTCACATCAACACAATTCATTTGATAGGAAATCACTTAAAATGTTTATTGAATGAAATTTGAGTTTGATTAATATCATACTATGCTACAAGTTCTAAACTACTAAATATTAACTTACTATTATGTTGTTGGAAAATGTTTTCTATATATTATTTTTGTTTCTAAAGAGTTCACAAAGACTTTCTTAAATATTTTATGAAAAAAAGTAGATGATAAATATTTGATGATATATTCTTGGTTCAACATGCACCACATATTCTACACATTGAGAACTTGGAATATTTCAACAAATTTAAAGATAAAGTTGTTTTTCTGCAAGTAGTAATTTTTCTTACACCAGGCTTCTTTATTATAATGATTTTTTTTTGTGATATAGGGATATCTTTTATTCTCTCTTATTTGATATGAATGTTGCACCACCCTTATAGTGCTAAAGAAAAAATCAATATATTATTAATTGAAACACAAATCTTATGAATAGACAATAAAAAAATAATGACCTATCCATTCAAATTATATTTTCAAAGCTCAAAAAAAATAACTTTAAAATGTTATTGACAAGAAATATTTGAAAATTACCCCACTTATTTAAATGATTTGAACATGAGTGAAATATTGCAATTATTTTTAACACAACCCTTTTGGAGATTTTGATGAAGCACCTTCACCAATCCTCATCACACACCTAAGATACATTGTGGTTACTTCAATAGTGGATCTAATGAGTGTAGAACATCCATTCATCTATACAAAAGTAGATATCATTAAAGTGTTCTAATCCCTCATGCACAATGAGATACATCCTTTAAAATTACACATTTCCTTTGAGTGTGTATAGTTTCTCCATAAGTTCTATGGAAACAATCCCTTTCCTACTACATATAAAAATAATCACTCATTTGGACATGAGATATCATTTCCTCTAAAAGTCTACATCTAATGTTACTGTGATTAATTGTAAGATTTGTCTATGAAGGTAACAAACATATATCTAGAGACCAAATATAAAGTACAATAACAAGAGAGAAATAATATGATAAGAATAATCTATATTCTTATCAATACTATATAAAAATAGATGCATAATTTGATAGATCATTATATCTAGGAGACCCCTCGGTCCTTGATTATATAAACAAGGTGAGTACAAAGGATAGGATAAGACAATTTGACAAGTTTTATTGTCTCACTATGTGTAAAAATAAATGATATCCTATCACCAATCCTAAAGTGCATGATAAATTTTGTGTAATTTGTGCAAAAAGGTGGAGGTTGTTCTAGTGCTAAAACAATAAAAACTATATCATCTACATAAGATGGAAATTCCACTAAGTATATATATATGGATATGATAAAGTAATCTCATCATAAATCCAAAATTTTCCAACTACTCCTATGAAGTAAAGTGGAATGAGGGAGACAACAAAATAGTCATTGTAAAACAAAGAAATTGCATTCATTGGATTCAATTTGATAATTTTACCATTACATTCATAAGGGTTATAAGGTATTATTTTTCCTTCACATAATATATCTACAAGAGTAACTTCCCAATGCCTAACTATTTATCTTTTATTATTATTTAATCTAAATCTGCAAAGTAGCCTAATTAATGTAAAACTCCAATATTCACCCCATTAATATATTAATTCAAACAAGAGTCAAAGTTTCAAGGGTTATTAACTTTACTCTCTTAGTATTTTGATGGAGTACCTTTTTCATTCCTCCTATCTTGTTGAAGAAACAAAAAAATGATCGTATAAGTGGATCTCCTGACTATGAAACCTAAAACTATCTTCATAACATGTGTGTTCCCACCTCCCATGAACAATGAGATATATTTCCTCTTAATTTACAAATCTTGTCTAAGTGTATCTAATTCCTCCTCTAGTGTTGCACATGATTAGTTTTTTCTTTGAAACTCCACATCTCCTCCAAGTGTATTTAACACCTCCTTTTATGTCTTGGAAATAATCAACATCAATATGTGTTCTCATGATATTCATTTTGTATGTTAGTTCATATCTCTTGTAGGTGTGTCTAATGCATTTTCAAGTGCTCAAAAAATCATAATCAAATCCTCACAACCTCACCTTCCCTAATTCCTTGGAGGGACAATCATGTTGTGAAGCCTCTCTTCTCTTCAAGGACATAAATAAGTGTTCTGGGTCCACAACACATGCCCCATTTTTTACTTCAAAAAAGGGGACCCCCTTTTTTTGGCTCACAATGTCTCATTCATCAGAATAGTGTATCTTCTAAGGTCCCTCAAGGAGTGGAAATTATAGTTTGAGTTTAAGAGTCTGGTTGGTTAGTTTCCTTTTTAGCCCCTAGCACCATTGTAATAGTGTTTATATTTTTTGTAGGTTATCATGACATCCTCATCATTCATTACACAAAAAGTTACCATAGTATTGCATGTGTATTCTCAAAATAGGCACTTTGGGATTTCAAATAGAAGAAGTAGAAGGAGTTCAAGTCTATGACAATGTTGGGCTATAAAGAGTGTATAAATCCCCAAAAAAGATAAAAATAAGTAAACTAGAGTACTCTCAAACCCCATCTAAGAAAAATATAGAAACCATTTTCAAAATAGAGAACTTTCATTTTTGGGTGAATTGAGCACCTTGCACTTTTTGAAGGTATGCTTTCTCAAGCAGCGCTTTTTGAAGGTCCATTTTATGAAGGTTCACTTTTCACATGGTGCACAGGTGTGCAAGTATAAAGGTGCTAAAGGTGTGAATTACAATTTTGAATATGCATAAGTTGGAGGACTCCAAGAGGTGCACATGTGTGAAGGTGCAAAATTTTAAATTCTTGAGGATGCCCAAGGTGCCAAAGATTCTAAGGTGCATGAGTGCATAATTATACAAGTTTTGGAGAGTAAAGTGCATAGGTGCACAAGGTGTGTGAATGCATCTAGATCATCAAAATGATCAAAATAAGTATACTATTTATAAGATACTCTCTAAGGTCATGGGGAACTACATTACACCTCTTATTGATAATTTATAGGTACCTATCACAATGGATTTGTCCTTGGAAGATAGATAATTGATGTGGTTATTTCCACCCACGAGGTGATCCACTTCATGGAAAAGTGTAGGATCCTAGCTATGGATCTAAAACATGACATTTATAAGGCCAATGGTAAGGTGAGAAGGGAATTTTTTATTATTATTTTGACCAAGTTAGGACTCAAAGAGATCTTTTTAGGATAAATATGGCTGCAATTTTCATAGTCCAGGTCTCGATCATGTTGAATGGAATCTCAAGAAGAGTTTTTACTTCCTCTTAAGGTCTTCGACAAGGAGACCCCCTCTCTACCTACTTATTCATCATTGCAAAAAAATTACTAGGGAGAAAATTAAAGTCTATGGTGCATGAAGACAAGATAAAAGGCATAAGACTAGCCTCCTCAAGTCCCCCACAAGTGCTCCAACAAATTTTCATTGACACCTTCCTTTATGGCCTATATTACGTCCATGAAGCAAGGTCTTAAGCATTATGAGAAGATCTTAGGCCAATTCATAAATAATCAAAAGAGTAAGATTTATTTTTTAATATGGACAATGACTCAAGGAGAAAAATTATAAGAATTCTAGAATATGAGGAGGAAAACTTATCAGATACCTATCTTGGTCTTCCTCTCATGATTAGAAAGGTTACTATACAATATTGTAATGGGCTTGTGGAACACATATAGAGAAAGATAATAGGCTAGAAAGGCAAAATCCTAAGTAATCTATGGAAACTTCAACTTCTCTAGGCCTCTCTATAGGGCATACTAATGTACTTCTTTTCCATTTTTAAACTCCCAGGTTGATATAAGGAAATTATTCCAAATATTGAAAGAAAATTTATTTGGTCAAGAATGGAGGATAAGACCATAATAAGATTGGTGATCTGGGAGAAAGTCTGTTGACCTAAGTCTTTAAAGGGACTTAACAATAGAAGGATTGTGCACCTAAATAAGGCCCTCTTGTCTAGGGTAGGGTGGAGACTGGTGAACTCCTTGAGAAATTGGTGTAGTATTATCATGGCTAAATATTTGAGGGGTGACTTTTTTCATCATCATCTTAGGAGTATTGCACTTCCCCTAGGATAATAAATTTGGAAAAATGTATTGTACACCTAATGAATTATGAAGAAAGTTACAAAATTGGTCATAGGAAATGGGAATATCATTCAATTCTTTGATGATCAACGGCTTGAGGATGGTCCACTCGTGAATTTACCAGGATTTGACCTCTAAGGGAGTAATATACCAAGAAATGTGGTGCTTTGGTTTGTAACTACTTTACTCTTGATATCAGATGGAAAAACCTTCATGATCAGGACAATCCTAGGAGAATATTAATTATGGAGCTATAGGAAAAACAAGAAAATTATTTTATCCCCACCACCTTTTTGGAAGATTCTTTAGTTTGAAGAAAAACATCGTCAAGATATTTGATGTGAAATTTTCATATAAATATTGTTTTGAAGGAGAAGAAGACTTGAGAGAGTGGACGAAGGTTTGGAATCCTTGGATCTTACTAAAAATCAATTTATTTTGGTGGACATCTTTACATGGGGCCATTCTCACCATTGATAACCTTAAGAAGAAAAAATTCTAGTTGGCCAATTATTGTGTGCTATGTTATAATGAGGCAGAATCCATTCAACACCTCCTCATATATTTACCCTTCTCTTTAGAGGTTTAGAGGGAGATTATGTTTAAAGTGGGAGATTCAGTGGTGCTTCAATGAGGACCTCCATCAGTTTATTAACTGGTTTGGACCCTATAATCACCCACACCTCAAAATCTTTGGGAGAATCATCTCCCTATGTGTCTTGGCATTTTTCAAAGGAATAGAATGACCACTTATTTTGGGAAATATCTTCTCCCTACTTGGTGGTGGTTAACCAAGGGACAAGGCTTCTAAAGGAATGTAGTGAGCTTTGACACTACAAACACCCATCCCCTCCCCCCCACCTTGGGAACCCCTAGCTAGACCAAGATATGAAATGTGATACTTCTTGGGACTTAAGCTAGAAAATGGTGAGGTTTGACAAATCTAACATTGATGCTAGATGTAAACTAGTATGAAACCCCCTTAGAAACATGGGTGAAACTTGACTTTGATAGATCAACCATTGCTAGAAGGATTGGGGTTGGTGGTGTTGTTCAAGATAGTACTTTAAAAATGGTGGTTGCCTATGCTAGGAATTACGGAGGGGGGTAAATAATGAAGCAAAAGCCTTGGCTTTGTTGTGGGGGGATGAAGATAGAAAATGCTAGAAGAATTGATAGACTTTCTATTAAGGGAGATTCTCTGCTAATTATCAAGTTTATTAAGGGTGAAGGTTGATGTAGCTTGAAGATTAAGGCAACCATAGAGGAAATCTGCACCCTATTGGATGGGCTTCATGAAGTTCATGTGGTACACATGTATTAGGAAAGTAATCAAGTGGAAAATGAACTTGCTAAAAGAGGTCATAATGTGGAAGACATAAAGGAGTGGGATGATGTTAGCCATACCCCACCATCAACACGAAAGATGGTGGATAGTGAACAAGTTCATTATAATGTAATATGAAGTACAATAGGTGGATAATTGACATTGATCCACAAGGTAGGAAATTCTTTGGGTTTACTATTATAAAGTATATAATATTTTGATAGATTTTATGATTATTTCTATTCGATGTTTACCTCATAGGTAGCATTAATTATGATAGTGAGAGGACAATCCATGTGGATTGTGTCAGAGAGATAAAAAGTCTAAGGACAATCATTTTGAATAGAAATAATGGAAATTCCCTTGCACTTCACTCCACACATAGGGATGATAGTTGGTAACATGTATTAAAAATGGGAAAGGTATCCTTCACACATGCTAAAACTAGAGGAAGGTTGGAAAACATGATGCCTTGTGATCTTATGACATGAACTAGTTACTTCATTATGTTCATGTTTAGCATTATATTTTTAAATAGCCTTAGCCTCCAAGGTATGTCCTACAAAAATGGGATGTCAGAGAAAATAGAGGGTTTGATGATTGACCTTGGAGAAGGAGGCATGGGTGCTATCTCAAATCATATTAAACTAGATGAGATACAAAATTACATCATGGATAGTTAGGTGATGTAGGTCTATTTGTGGGAAGGTGAACTGTCATTGTTCATGGAAGGCATTGAAGGGTATAATGATCACGTTTCCTTTCAATTCATCAACTTCTTGACTAACATGAATGTGAACATCAATGGGGTAGTCTTCGAAATTATAGAGGAGCTCATTGTGAAGGTGGGTGATTTATCTCTTAAGGGTAGTAGTTGGTACAAATAGCCTAGAGTTTTGGATGAAATATATTACATCAAAAATAAAGAGAATAATGGAATTATAAGTATAAATCCAAGTGAAAATGGGTATGGTTAAAATTGTGTTTTAGATTAGGCTCCCCAAATCATGGAGGAACAACTTTTGCAGTTTAGTACATTATTGTTTGAATCATATGATAAATTTGTAGGAGGAAAAAATGATTAAGATGATAAGAGGAGCTTATGTTCCCATTCAATGAAGAGAAAGAGTATGGACATTGTGGGATATATATAATTATTGTAGTAATAATATGAACACACAATGTTTGAAATGTATAAAAGAGTCTCTAATGGATGATGTCTCTATATGGGTGCATCACACTTCTCTAGACATGTAGGGTTGTAATAATCTAATGAATTACAAATCTCCAACCAACATTACTTTGATAGTTTAGAAGGAATTGAATGTAAAGGATGAGGTTTTGAAATGTTTTATGGATGAGATAACAAGAAATTTAAAGTATCTCAGAGAAGATTAGAATCAAAACATAATTTTTCTTCTTAATTATTATTGCATCCATTAATGGATTCGTTCAGAATTAGAATGTGTTAGTTTCCAAGATATGGTATCTAATGTGTTACTGAAGGTAGGTCAACCTATTGAAATCGCCAAAAGTAATGAAATTGTTTAAAGATTTGATGATGTAATAAATGTGGATATCCTAGGAAATTTCAAAGATGTAGAGAGTTTGGAAGTTCCAAAACTCCATGGAATTATGAAAATTCTCAAAGTTGCAAAAAAATGATGGAAATGCAGAAGATCCCAAACAAGGTGAGATTTTTTAATCAAGGAGTCATCAAGGAGATACAAATACTTCCCATTTTGATATTGATGCCCCATTTGAAAATGATAAGATACCACCCTTAGAAAAAGATATGTCATCCAATGAGATGGATATAATGCTAAATCTAGTCTAAAGCTTGACTGAGGGAACATTTATTTGTGGGTATTTTGTGTATATATAAAACTATGCAATAAAAAATTCATGCACATTTCATGCCTTTGGGTTCTATTCAGAAGTATGTTGTCTTCATTTCTTGTTATCTTGGAAAATTGTAATGGAGGTTAAGTATGATTTTCAACATACTTCTTTGGTATAGGAGGGAGAAAAAAACTTGATTATAGATATTAATGAGTCATGTAATTCAAAAGGAAGGTTTATGATTGTGTTTTCTAGTCCCAATGTGTCTAAATGTGACAATTCATGGTTTAAGGCTAATGATGGTGATAATAAGGACCATAAATGTAATGTTATTTCTTTTGGGACTTGCTTTGATTGCCATATTACATCATGGTTGCTAGTGTTTCCATGTTTGTGTCGAGTTGTGTACCATGAGATAAGAACATGAAAAGGATAAATTACAATGTGTGAGTGTACCCCTATGGTGGGGGACTAGCTAGATGAGCTGATATCATTCCATTATACCTCTTAGTTTGATAATTTTTAGTTTGAATATGATGTTAAATGTAATAAAACTAATTTTTGGTTTAATCATAACCATGGAGAGTTACCACAACTTTTGATGTTGTGTGATTTGTACCCAGAATTTGAACCAAGATTTCCCAAATTTTATTTTTCCAAGTACAAGAACAAGTCAACATTTTTTAGAACTATATGGGTTGGGTCATTACTATTGCACATTATGATGAATATACTAACAAACACTCCAAATTCTTATTATTCAAGGTTCTCTATATATATGTTTTTATTTTTTAGTATTTTTAGTCTTTTTGGTAAGGTTTTAGTTTTCTTTATGTCTAGTCTATTTTGTTTGGGGATTTTCATATTTTTGCTTCTTTTTATTTTTTAGTCTTTGGGTCAAGGAGTAACTCTAATTTGTTGGGACATTTCCCAACATCCATCCCAACTGGTCTCAATTTCCAAAAGAGGTGTTTCTTTGTCAAATCTTTTGGATAACTTTGTTTCATTTACAAACTAAATACAATGTTGCTCACACACAAAGAGTAATTTTGGGCTAAAAATTGGATTCCATATTGATCAGTCTCAACACTTTACAATTTTAAAAAATTGTTCATCTAGGATGCTTTCAACCTAGGTGGACAATGACTAAAAGATAGTCCAAAACTTTCTAGTTTGAACCGATGATTTCCCCAAGGGCTTATAAAAATTACTTGTTGGCATGTGAGTTTCTCAAAGTTCATTAAAGATAGAATGTAAAAGTAATCAAATTGGAAATGGTCCATAAGAAAGGAGCACTAACATCTTGACCACACAATCTAATTGTTGTCAAGAGAAAATAAAAAATAAAAAATGTTGTCATTAGACACAGTTCTAGAACTTCATATGAACTAAAACATGGTGATCAACAGGAGCTAGCATAGTATGATCATTGACTCACTTCAAAAAAGAAAAAGTTTCAAGGAATAATCAAGTGGAAATGCACAAGCTCCATTAAGTTGACAAATGGATCACCAAAAATATAAAAGATAAGTAATTGATGGACCAGTAGGAGTCCTATGAATGGTTTCTCACATAATTTCATAAAGTGATTGGGATTTTTCAAGCCATGATAAGAAATAAAAGATTGGTTTTATGTTATTGCACACTCATGGTGGTTGGGACTTACAATAATCAAGGGAATTAAGACATTGAACACACAGTTAGTGTGACAATTGAAAAGCTCAAGTTTCTTGTTTGAAGTTCTTAAAAGCTGCTAGCAACATCTGGAATCAAGATGCAAACATGATACAAGTTTTAAAATTGCTTGTTGATAATGAAATGCTATTATAATTTCTTCCTTTTTTCAAAGCTATTTTTTGTGGTTCCACAACACACACCCCATTTTTTGACTTAAAAAATGGGGACCCCCCTTTTTTTTGTCTCATGAAAGCATTTTTTCATAATAGGATATCTTGTAAGGTATCTTAAGGAGTGGAAATGTTTTAGTTTGGGTTTAGAAGTGTGGTCAGATATCATCATTTTTAACCCCTAGCACCAGTATACATATATTTATATTTTGTGTAGGTCATCATGGCATCCTCATCATCCATAGCACAAAAAATTATCATAGTATTGCATGTACATTTTCAAAATAGGCATCTTGGGATTTCATAGAGAAGAAAAAGGAGTTCAAGTATATGACAATGTTAGGCTATAAAGAGCATATAAATCATAAAAAAGACAAAATAAGTACACTAGCGTGTACGTAGACCATGTCTAAGAGAAACCCAAAACTATTTTCAAAATATAAAAACTATGATAGAAAATAGATTATAAGGTTGCTCAAGATGTTATTTAGATCATGTTAAGTAAAGATCAATATTGATATGCAGGGATTGGCATTTTAATGTTTCAAATATTTTACATGAAAATGATTACAAAAGGGAAATTTAATTTGAAATGAGAAAATATACAAGCCTAATGTTGAATAATGATTTATTACACATATTTGCTTATTGTTTACATTATTTTCTTGGACTACTAATACTCGAGTTTTGTGTGTAGGAATTTGACCATGGGGTTTAATGGGGAAACAAGGCTCACGCTCATGTGAACATAACATAGCCGAGGTGAATCATTAGAATATTCAAAGCCTCATTGTGATGTAATTATTTTGTAAATGTGAGTTTGCATGGGTAGTAAATTTATATTTGTGAATACATTAGAGACATGTCATTGTGAATTGTGATGTGTTTTAATGTATGACTTGATACTTGTGTTCTTCTTTTTTTGATGACTTGTCATTTAGGGTTTTGGGCAAAAGTAACCTAACCTAAACCTAACCCAATGTAGTACCCAAGTTAACCTCTTATGGTAGAGTGTTAGGAGAAGTCGCCATCAATGGAATTCAAATTCCAACTTCCCAATAGCTTTTAGGGATCAAAAAGTAGTCCAAGGGGGTTATTTTGGTGAAAATTAAGTTCTCACATGATAGTATGATGGTTGGGGGTCTAAATTTAACCTTTAGTAGGCCTAGATGACCTTGGGAACCCTCCAAACAAGTCACTTTTAGAGAAATTCGAAATTTGAGAGTCACATGACTTCTTCCACACTTTGTTAGTTGGCCAAGACTACATTTTTAGGAGACATGGTGTAAGAAAAGGGAAGCTCATCTTATGACCATTTTTAGATAGTGGGGGTTTGGCATCCTTTTTAGAGGACTCCGGATGAAATTTTGGGGTTGTCTACCCACTCTCTAATTTTAGAGACTCTTAGGGTTTTGAATTTGGGAGGGAGCTCTTCTACAACCACTTGTTACAATTTAGCAAAGGGATTTAAGGTTGGTTTCTTTTACCCATGTATTATTTTGTTTCAAACTTGCATAATGTTGTCGCATTCATGAGCATGAAAGAGTGTGAGTTCATATTGTAAGCAGAATTCATGGTGTTGTATTGTGATGTAGTATCCATGTAAATGTTTGAATGGCATTCCATGTTGTGGGAAGATTGTGGTATTGTAGTGTTTGATATGAGATGTGTTGTTGCATTTGATTTTCTCTTTGTTTCTCAATTTTGCTAAGTATGTTGTTTTATGGGTGTAAGGACTTCACTCACTCTTTAGGAAGGGAAGAGAAGTCTAGGGTGAAGGGGTTAGTTGGGCTTGAAAATGTATTGAGAACCTTGGAGTATGGGCTCCATTGTATGCAATATTCATTCATATCTTGCTAGGAGTCATAAGAGAAGTATGGTGTATAAAGGAATTTTTATGGAGTATGGGCTCCAATGGAGCTATAGCTGATGGTAGTGTGTTTTGGAGGATGAATTGTGAAAGCCCTAAAAGGGCACAAAATTATTGATGTGTGAAAGCCTTGAAAAGGCATGGAAATTGTTTATTGTAGCTATTGTTTGATATGGCAAGTTTCCATTTGAAAAGCACACCTTCACCCTATGTTCATGGTTCCATTGTTTAACCATTGTGAAGTATTCTTGGGATGGAATTGTTCAAGTGTTGTAGTGATGTATATGCATTGTGAGATTGGAATGAAACCCAAATTGAGCCTTGTTTCCTGATCTTAGGGGTTGTCTCTTTGGAGGCCTAAGGTTGGGTGGAGAGTACCCATGGTCCTTGTTGTTTTGTTGTGATGTTTTTTTTGTAGATTCTATCCTCAATGATTCCATGGGAAAAGTTGGGATGTTCTTGAAGAAGAACTTGTCATTCGTGTATTGCATTGTATGAAGGAATCTCCATCTTGTTGTATTGCTAAAGTATTACTTCATAGTAGCAATGTAAGGATTGTGAAGGTGTAGATTGGATCATTTTTTTTAGGGATAAGAATTCATATGTAATGATATGAAGATATGGATTTTTTTAATAATATTTTTGGGTTATATAGTAATTCATTTGAAATAGATAGTTTAGTGTTCTCAACTCTCATAGGAATAGCTAGACATTGTTTGAGACCTATTCAATTTGAATCATAGATGGAAAATACATTCAATTGTAATTGTTCATGCAAGAGAGCTCCTTAATTCAATTAGTTGATAAGTAATTTCATTTAAAGTTTCATTATAAAGATTGTGCTAGTAGATGTTTTAAATTGATCTTGTTCTAATGTAATAGATGAAAATTCATATTGCAATAGTTCATATATATGCATGAAAAATGGTCAATATGTGTTTTGAGTAACAAGTAGTTCCATACATGAGACTATTCCTCTTTTGGAACACATAAATTTGTTCTTGTGCAAAATAACTATTGTGTAAAAAGTTTGGGTTTTTAAACACTAATAAATATTTAGATTTGATAGGTGCAAAGAACAGTGTCCAAACATGTGACTAAGATCATTATAGATTACAAATCAAACTAACACCAACTCCATAGGAAGGAATTAGAAGGAAGAAAAATGTATCAAACTCATAGTGAAAGCCTTGATGTAGGTGCACATTTACTTTTTGGAATTTGTCTGAAGTAAGGAAAAGTAATCGACCCCATTATAGAGAAATAAAATATTCATGGAGGATATTACATAGAATCTTTGACCTCTAGACTTAAGTTAAACATAAGTATAGTAACCATAAAATTTTTAGAAATAAATAAATATATGAATATAAAATCAATTGAATAAAAGGTCACATCAACACCTCTCAAAAACAAATAATAAATTAATCCGAAACTACATATATCTTGGAATATGAAATCAACCCATAGCATGGTTGTACCATGTTAGTGCCCCATCCTCCTAGTAAATCGACCACCTATTAACGTCAACTCAATGGAAAGAAAAATTTAAAGAAATATATATATATATATATATATATATATATATATATATATCAATAAATGCAACCTTCAAACTCATGCATGACTTAGAAAAGGAAAAAAGCATGGTTCCCACCTCTGTCATCTCAACTTTCATGCCCTCTCTCTCAAACTTATAGTACTAGATAGGCACTAACTTATCTGACCTATCCTTGAGTTAGATCGTACCTTGATTACCTACCCATCGATTCATGTGTCATACACCTTGGGAAGGGAGGAGAGGTTATTTAGGAAAATTTTAGTCACCTTTGGGGATAGGAAGCTTGGCACAAGAGCCAAGGTATGAATAGGTAGGTGCTTCAAAGAAAAAGGGGTCGAGTGATAAGGTTAGGATAGTTAGGCAATTTAAGCCAATGAAGTTAGTGTTGGGGAGGTATTAATGTGGTTGGGCTAGTTGCTTAAGGAAAGGGGAGGCGGGATCACATTAGGATTAATAGGTATGAATATAAAATGTTGGGAAGCTAGTGTGGGTAGGACTTAGTGTTTTCTAAAGTTTATTAAGTAGATTAGAAATTTAAAATGTTGAGTCAATGTGTGTTGAGTGTAGATGTTAATTAGCTAGAAGTTAGTATTATCAAATTAGTAAAGTAATAAATTGGTAAATGACTAGTTAATAATTATCAATGTAATGACAATATTTATTATTTAAAATGGTGGTAGGAAATGATAGGTGTAACACCTTAATCATAACCAAAAGAAAAGACATAGTAATAAAATAATAATACCATACAAAGATACAAAGATAAAACCCATACAATTTTTTTTTAACTTCATATCATATTACCATAACAAAATAGCTTTGACAACCTGGTACTGAAATGAACTACAACAACATTAAATCATTACTGATCATTACATCTGAGTATATTAAATATACCCTTATTTTAAATATAATCAGTAATACAAAAATTTTAGGTTGACACTGATCATAATTCATATTTTGAGTTGTTTGTAACCATAATTCAAACTACAATCAGCCTTCAATGATAAGGTAGAATTTCCTACTTCCAAGTCCATAAAAAAATCCTATATCAGAGCTGAAATCAAAACAAACAACACAACCGAAAAACACAAACAGGGCTTAGTAAGACTAAATAAGCTGATGAGTTCTTTAGTAAACCTGCATATTAGATAATATAACAACATGAAATACATGTATCCAAATAAAGGATTATCAGAAAGTTCTATTTTTCTTTTCACAACCAGATTTATAGCAAGTACATAATTTCTTACAAATAGATATACATAAATAAACTCGCATAGAATATGTCAAGGTAATGATCCAGTAGTTTCATGGGTGTCAACATAAGAATCTACATTCATCCATTCATAGGATTCTATATGTAAGGTGAATCCATAAAGTTCTTATCTTGTTATATGTAACCCAACCCATGAGTTTTAGATATTACCACTTGATTAAATAACTGTCATAAACTTTCTCATAAGGATCTAGACTAGTGTCGGAGGGCATCTGGAAAAATAATTCTATCACCACAAGTTACTCGCTTTATGACAGCCACCCAATCTAAAGGATCACACTTGCATAATCTAATACACATGTAATTCTAATTTTACAAAATAGAAGAAAAATTTGAAGTTTTATTTATTCAATTTCAACTAATAAATTATTTCTATTGCTTCAATTTAACAATTGAATTAGCAACCAGAGAATATTAGTTATTGCCAAACTTCCAATTTTCCCAATGTAATCACTAATCAGATTACCAAACAAAACCATAATTGTAATTTTCCAAAAGAAATCCATATTTAAAGGTATCAAATACAGCTTTGTTTATTTTAATTTTTCATAAGTAATCAAACCATTAATAAACACATTTACTATATTCTTAATGTTTAAACTGCTTAGCAAGGCAAGAATTTTACTAAAATCTAAATACCAGAATCAAGCAATTCCCATTTCTGGAAACAAGTAGCCACATTAACCTTATGAATTTAAACATATATTTTAATTCTAACAATCTATTCATAAGGAAATACATACATATTGATACATATATTTTTATACATATATATACATGGCAATATCTTTCTATATATATATATATATAAATAATATTTTTCACTGAATGAAACAAATAGCTTACTGATAACTAAAATTTTAGTACTCTTAATAGTAACTGTTTGTCAAAAAGTCAATGACAAAGAAATCTAATGCTGTCTGATATCATATTCAAATATCCTTGT